>SEYY01019258.1:0-2500 GCA_009176605.1 Armadillidium nasatum | reverse complement strand
GTCTAGGGCTTTTCGTCTCATAAACTCTCTAGCTCCTACTCTCTCCAATTCCTTTCTGAACATCGAATTGTTGCGTCACTTTCTCTTTACTATCGCTATTACGACGGACACTGCTCTTCTGAACTCTCTCTCCGCATATTTCCTCCATTGAGAAGAGCTCGTGCGACACGCCTTTTTACACAGTCTCATCATTACTCTGTCCAACTCTCCGACCCCAGACTTAACCGCTATGCTCAGTCTTGCATATAACCTACTGGTAAAGTCTGAAACACACTCCCTTTATCTGTTTTCCCAACTTCCTTTTTTTTGCATACTTTCAACTGCCGTGTATCAAGGCATGTCACCCTCAATCCTCCAAAATAGGATTTTTTCCAACTCAGGTGGAATTTGGTAGGCCTTCGGCCTTTGCCCACCGGATGAAATATACAAAAAATATATATATATATATATATATATATATATATATATATATATATATATATATATATATATATAATATATATATATATATATATTTTTACAAAACGCCACCACTCACGGGCAGAGCCCTTTTCAAGGGGGGGCACACACACATGGACAAAACTCACACAAACACACACACCTAACGCACAGTCCTCAGGTGGGCACAGACGGAAGACTTGAAGAGTGGAAGATTAAATACAGTTGGAAAAATAGAAGATGGTAGAGAATTCCACAGAATAGAGGTGGCTGGAAAGAAGGAGGTACCACAACGGGCTAGCCTGGGATTCCCTACGTCCACACAAAATTGGTGCGAAAGCAGGGCACCCCTCGTGCAACGAGGACGACGCAACGGTGGAGGAATGCGAGAGGCCAATTCCCTCGAGCACCTGCCATTGTAGTACCTGTAGAAAAGAGATAGCGCGCCAACGTCACGTCGCAGAGACAGAGGGTCAAGGAGTTTTGAAAGTAGGGGACAGTTTATTAATCTCATAGCTTTGACTCAACCCTATCCAGAAGAGAGGAGGAAGCCGGAGCCCCCCCAAATGTGAGAACAGTACTCCATACAAGGGCGAATAAGACCCTTATATATTGGAGTAACTGCTCAGAAGAAAAAATTCTCGCAATCTGAACAGAACTCCCAGCTTCTTAGAGGCAGCTTTAGCAACCATTGTGATATGTGGTTTCCAAGACAGTTTGTTGTTTATGTTTAGACCAAGAATGTTAATGTTATTTACAGGTGAGACGGGAGAGCCATCGAAGAGGATAGGAAAGTTGGGAGGTGTTTTTGAGAGGGAGATGTGAAGAAGTTGAGTTTTTAAAGAGTTGAATTTCACAAGGTTGCTATGACCCCACCGGGAAATTCCATCCAGATCGGCAAGAATAGAATCGGAAAGTTGAAGACGAGAAGCAACTCTAGAAGCAAAAGAGGGAGCAGATTTGAAATGAGTAGAAGAATGTAGAGTTGAGTCATCAGCATAAGAGTGAACAGAGTTAGAAGTGCAGTTGAGAAGATCGTTAATGAAAAGTAAGAATAAGGTTGGAGATAAAACAGAACCCTGAGGAACACCACATCTACAACTGCCGAAATGGAACGATCTGAGAGAAAACTAGACAAGAGTAAGCAAAGAGAAGGAGGAAACCCAAAGGAAGGGAGCTTAGAGAGCAGTGACGCATGCCATACCCGGTCAAAAGCCTTGGATATGTCAAGCGCCACCACACAAGACTCCCCGAAGTCCCTAAGGGCAGAAGACCATAGATCAGTAAGATAGGAAAGTATGTCACCAGTTGACCTCGAGCGTCGAAAGCCATACTGGTGATCAGAGAGAAGAGAATGAGACTCCAAATGATCCAGGAAATGAGAGTTGAGGAGAGTTTCAAAAATTTTAGATAGAACACAAGTGAGAGCTATAGGTCGATAGTTAGAAGGGTCAGAACGGCTACCTTTTTTCGGGATCGGCTGAACCATATATATATTATATATATATATATATATATAATATATATATATATATATATATATATATATATAATATATATATATATATATATATATATATATATTATATATATATATAACTACTTGGGTCTAAATATGAAAACAGTAATTTTCCGTATACTTGCAACATAATTTGATATATTAAACACACTTTTATTATTTTTTCCATATATATATATATATATATATTTATATATATATATATATATATATATAATATATATATATATATATATATATATTATAATAATTGGGTATTACCATTATTTAATTTTATAATAAACATGAAACATTTATACAATTATTAGTATTTATAATATTTAAATATATATATATTATATATATATATATATATATATATATATATATATATATATATATATATATAATATATATATATATTATATATATATATATATATATATATATATATAATATTATATATATATATATATAATATTATTATATATATATATATATATATATATAATATAATATATATATATATATATATATATATATATATATATATATATATATATA
>SEYY01019257.1:127500-132500 GCA_009176605.1 Armadillidium nasatum | reverse complement strand
TATATATATATATATATATATATATATATATATATATATATATATATATATATATATATATATATATATATATATATATATATATATATATATATATATATATATATATATATATATATATATTACTACTACTATTTTCCTGCCGTGGTAATTACACAGGAAATAACAATTCTAGGTGTAGCCAGTTTGCAGTTCTAATAAAACGACAATTGCCTTAAAACCACTACAAGCGTCCCACTGGTACTTTTTATAATCTACTCCTACCAGGATGTTCATATTTAAACACTTTTCTTTTGTGCTGGTAACATATACCAGATGAATGGAAAACAACTCATTTACATTTTGAAAGTGAACTATTTTAAACCTTATCTTTGAATTATCAGTGAATAGTCTCCACTGATCAGGAACGTAACTCAATCTTTGAATCCATCAAATCATTGTTTTTTTTTGCTTAATGTGAAATTGCACTCTGTTTTAAATAATTGATAGAATTCTTTATTTATAATGCGAAATTTTGCCATTTTTTCTGATATTCCTGATTAGGTGACCTTATGATTGATGGAGTATGTGCTAGATAAGTAGTTTGCATCTCTTAGTTCAAGTTAAAAGCTGTTGTTATTTTGTTTGAAGAAGCACAACTATCTTCATAAGAATCAGTACAAAATTGTTTGGAGTTTTGTTAATAGGAAACCCTTCTCCATCAAGCACAGCTCAAATTGCAGATGGTACAGTATATTAGGGTTGCACAAACGTTATTTTTTTCCTTTAGGGATATAACTTTTTTCATCAGGGAAGATGACTGCTATACTTCCTACAAACTGTTGGCATTCCAAAAGGTATACAAAAGCCTTTATCTTGCACTCACTCGTTGAGTTTGGATAAACAGGTAGTACAACACACGAGTCTTGCCTACTTTTGTCCTTGTCTCCTTCTTGAATAGAAATAATAAAATATATGGCTTTTGCTAAAGTTAAAGTATTTCAATAGTTCCCCTAAGCAAATATCACTTCTCCGCAAACAAAGCAGAATATTAGAGTTGTTTACACACTTCAAGAATATTTTTACAAATATACTACGAAATATTTGACACTGAAATGTCGACTGAAACTATCATAACACAATTTTCATGCAAGAATTTGGGGACACAACAACGCTACAACTTTCTTATACACAACTTCATACGAGCTAAAAACCGTTTAAAGGTAGCAATTTTGCAGATCTTGTGCAGCGACAATAGCCAATCAGATGATGACCAAAAATTTATCGGTATATAAAAAAGCACTTTTGATTTTAACGAAAATTACAGCCAGTTGGTGTAATTCGAAAACTTGAGTTAGGGTTGAAATTTTTTTACATTTAAGAATTTAGTTACTGGTCTATCATATTTGAAAAGAAGGATTTCACAAGCAAGTAAAACCAAATTAGAGAACTTAGTTATTATTTTTTTTTATATTACAGCTTTGAATGAATTTTTTATAAAAAAATTTAGTGCTACTGGAGAATAAACTTCTTTGCAACCTCCATGAATAATACGTAAAAAGTATTCGCCCTCCTAATATAACGGGCCAAGTATACAAAATTTAATCTTTCTTAAAGAAGGAAAGAATATTGACAGTTATGATTACCACATCACTGAATTCATTTATTATTTACTCATGTTTGTGAGAGACTGACAGAAATAAAGGGCCATTTCCTAGAATTCATTTCGACATTTCTCCATTGTTTACGAAAACACTCTTCTAACAATTAAAATCAATAAAACAACACAATTGATTGAATTCTTTACTAAAAAGGTTATACGAAACAGGCATCTTTATACTATATATATATATATATATATATATATATATATATATATATATATATATATATATATATATATATATATAATATATATATATATATATATATATATATATATATATATATATATATATATATATATATATATATATATATATATATATATATATTGCAAGTGGTACGACGTTTGAGTGTTCAAAAAAAGAAGTACTTTCTCATTTCTTCTCTTTTCTCTGAAATCATCATTTTGAGTGATTGAAACACCACAAATAATAAGTTTCTCAAAGTTCTCAAGATGCAACTGGTGAATTCGCTTTCAATTTTTCTATACGAGTACATAATAACCTTGAGTAGAATATGCACCTCTCTACCCGTACTCCTGATCGTCTTGGTGACGAACTCAACAACATACTAGGTTTTTTCTTGATTTCTAAAACTTCTACTTCTACTTTTGCTTTCCTAAAATCAACTTTATATTACCCTGTCTTGTTCGGTATATTCTAATCTTTCGTTGAATTGGGCCCCTCCTTAGGCTAGGAAATGTTTATAGCGCTATGTTCTACAAAGACGTCTGTCCTGTGGTGGTATTTCTTTCATTTGATTCCGGGCTTAATTAACCGGTATCCTCACTCATATATGTACTCAAGTGGTAAAGTATGAAACATTCTTCTTGGCTCTTTTCGGATTACTATACTTTATTTGATTGTAGATATTCTTACGCAGTGTAACGGGACATGAAGACATTTAATTTAGTTTTAATTTTAATTTTAACTTTAGTTCTGATATATTATGCTTGAGTCTCAAAATTTCATTCAAAAATGGAGACATGAAAAATATGTCGACACAATAAAATTTTTAACAGGGAAAGATTTAAAAACAGAAATATAAAATTGTTTATTATAGAGCTATTTTCATAATTTCTAATATTGTTATTTTTCTGAAACATTATTTTTATTATATTATTATTATTATTATTATTATTATTATTATTATTATTATTATTATTATTATTATTATTATTATTATTATTATTATTATTATTATTATTATTATTATTATTATTATTATTATTATTTATTATTATTATATTATTATTATTATTATTATTATTATTATTATTATTATTATTATTATTATTATTATTATTATTATTATTATTATTATTATTATTAATGAATTCAATGGTAAATAGGAGTTCTTTCAGCTTGAAAAAATTGTAGAAAAATGACCATGTACGAAATTGCTGCAGGGAATATCTGCGAAAACAGTAATACTTATATTACTACCACCACTACTACCAATAATAATAAACTGTCATTATTATTATTATACCATAATAAGAGTCTCATAATATTAATAATAACTGTTATTATCATCCCATATTAAGAATTCAATAATAATAATAATAATAATAATAATAATAATAATAATAATAATAATAATAATAATAATAATATTAATGATAATTAGAAATAATAATAATAGTAATAATGATGAAATTAATAGTAATTTTAATATCGTAATGACAATAACAAAACTGCTACTAGTACCATTACTACTACTACTAATAATAATAATATTCAAAGTATATTATTGTTATTATTTTTATTATTATTATTGCTATTATTATTATTATTATTATAATTATTATTATTGCAATTATTATTATTATTAATGTTTTATTATTATTATTATTATTATTATTAATATTAATGTTTTATTATACTATCATGGTGAAAATGAATTTCGAATCTGTATAAATAGAAGATTTTGGAGATATAAGAGGCAAATATTTGAAAAGATAAGAAAAGATGACAAAAACATTAATAAATAATAAAGTATGTTGAGGAGAAAATAACAAAGAAAAAAAGGATCCTGGTGGAAAGTGGATGATAAAGAAGGTAACCACAAGAGTGGAAGAATCTTGTGTAGAAACATCAGATTTGCAAATGTGAGATAAACGAAGAAAAAGGAAGAAAAATATGTAAATAATGTTTGCCCTATCAAGATAAAAGGGATAGACAACTGATGATACTTTCTTCTTTTCATTTCACTAATCCATTTGCAATCAATAAAATAGAACTGAATTGGAAATACTAAAAAAAGGATTCAGAAGAGAAAAGAAGACCAGTTAATGACTATATTAATGTAAAAATTTGACGTTGGAGTTAATTTTGTTATTGAAGGAGTTTTCGTACTGAAGAAATAGTTGTTGTGATACTTACGCTTAAAATATTATTCCTTGACAAGCAAAAGATGCCAAAAATATCAGTTTTTAAAGGCTTTTCGGTAATTGCTTTGAGACAATTCAACTGAAAAAAAATGGTATTACACTTCTATTAAAATTAATACATTTCATTTTTAGAATCTTAAAATAAGTTAGAATTAACATTTATTTTGAGGATACGCTATATAGAGTTATTACTCTTTTCTTTTAAGAAACTTTTTATGATTTTCTTTAGTAAAGAACAATTTTCAAGGTAAACGAAGTGATAGGAACGTTCAGTGAAAGGTTAAGATATTAATTCAAGTTATATGGAGAATTTATTTCAAAGTACAGAAAAAATTTATTGCATGATGTGACCACTTTAACAACTTTATATCCATGTTAATTAGGAATTTCTTTAAAAAAATAAACATTTACCTATCCGCTAATTAAAATTTCAAACCTGTTTCAATATCCTTTTCGTTGTTAAATCATTCTCAATTATTTCACAGTCTTTTTTGAGAACAAGTCTGCGTCCTTTGATAGCTAACTGATTAGTGACTATCACCTGTAGATAAAAAAAAAATTATTACCATAAATCAAAATAATAACAAGATATTTTTGTTTGTTAAACAAAAATTTCAAATCAATGTCGTTGGATAAGTTAATAGGAGAAATTCCTACCTCATTTTCAATATCATCCGCCAATTTTCCTTCTAAATAGAAAGTCAAAAGAGTCATAAGTATAAGTACTACATTTACGAAGTTATAAACTTTATCTCGGAAGCAGAAAGTGTTAAGAAGAACATGTTAATTAATACAATTGATCTGTGTATATTTATGCCAAAAAGAGATGGTGACATCATTATGACAAATGAATTGTATTTAAACCTTATTTTCTCAATTCTTCTTAATATCGGATAAATATCAGTCGGTGGCCAAGGATTTCTAACACCTTTTAAAAAATTAGCCTTTGAAACTTCTTGATTTT
>SEYY01019257.1:115000-120000 GCA_009176605.1 Armadillidium nasatum | reverse complement strand
AAACACACAAAATATAAAATATTAATTAGACCCTATTAATGCTATACAAGTTCTTCGCACAAAATATTTACTATAATAAATATTCACTTCAGGAGTCTGATATAAAATAAAAAATAAGACGAATAATAATGAAAAGTGGATCCATTATTGATAACATTACAAGTTAAATCGAATATTTCCATTACTTAATGTAAACAAATGATATTAATTTTAATTAAACGAAAGGAATTGTAAGCCATGTTCCAAGAAATTAATCGATCTCACACATACAAATATTCACACTAAACAATCTCTATCTCTCTCTCTCTCTCTCTCTCTCTCTCTCTCTCTCTCTCTCTCTTCTCTCTCTCTCTCTCTCTCTCTCTCTCTCTCTCTCTCTCTCTCATTCATGCTTCCTCTTATGTCTTTGTCTGTCTATCTATGTCAATGTTTCTGTTCTTGTCTCTATGTATGTTTTTTTCTTTTTCTCACAGTCAGATAGTCAGATAGATAAACATAAAAATCCCCCCCCCCCCCCCGCTATATATATATATATATATATATATATATATATATATATATATATATATATATATATATATATATATATATAATATATATATATATATATATATATATAATTAATATATAAAATTAAGAATAGAGAGAGAGAGAGAGAGAGAGAGAGAGAGAGAGAGAGAGAGAGAGAGAGAGAGAGAGAGAGAGAGAGAGAGAGAGAGAGAGAGAGAGAGAGAGAGAGAGAGAGAGAGAGAGAGGAGTATATAAAAGATTTAATTCTGTTATATAAAAGTGTTAAAAGTTAAAAATATGATTGTAAGTAGGATTTAACTCATCAACCGTTAGATAATCCTGTTATTCATAGAAATATTATTTCAAAGTGATAATAACATTTTAAATAAATGAATTAATATATATATATATATATATATATATATATATATATATATATATATATATATATATATATATAATATATATATATATATATATATATATATATATATATATATTATAAGAGGAAGAAAAGTCTGGTGCGTATAATATAATGAGGTGGCGTAGAATGTCCTTCTCTTTAAGTTAAAAGGCGAAGAAGTTTTTATAGAAATTAAACAAATTTTTTTTTTTTTTTTTTTTTTTTTTTTGTTCAACTCTTTTGAGAATTAATGATTTTAAAGACTTCTTGTGTTGACATTGGCCTTTGTAAGCTTTTGCTTTACGGCCTTCAATTAAACCACTCCTCTTTTTTCTCTTTTATCTTCAAGGTGAGAGAGAGAGAGAGAGAGAGAGAGAGAGAGAGAGAGAGAGAGAGAGAGAGAGAGAGAGAGAGAGAGAGAGAGAGAGAGAGAGAGAGAGAGAGAGAGAGAGATAGAGAGAGGATATACACCTCATTTAGTTTTGAATTAATGAAATTTAAAGCATGACTAACTTTAAACGTAATTAAATGAAGAATATTATTATTATTATTTATTATTATTATTATTATTATTATTATTATTATTATTATTATTATTATTAATGTTATAGATATTCCTTTAATACAAGTGATTTTATACTCTAGCAGTAATATTGTTTTATATTTATTATTATTATTACAGTAAATTATATTATTATTATTACTACTACTTTTATTATTATTATTTATTTTGTTATTATTTTATTATTATAACCTTGATATTTTTAGAAATATCTTTAAATTTATTACTGTAATTAAAATTAGTTTTGGAAGCAATATTATTATTTTTATTAGTTATTATTATTATTATTATTATTATTATTATTATTATTATTATTATTATTATTATTATTATTATTATTATTATTATTATTATTATTATTATTATTACTATTATTATTATATTATTATTATTATTATTATTATTATTATTATTATTATTATTATTATTATTATTATTATTATTATTATTATTATTATTATTATTATTATTATTATTATTATTATTATTATTATTATTATTATTATTATTATTATTATATTATTATTATTATTATTATTATTATTATTATTATTATTATTACTATTATTATTATTATTATTATTATTATTATTATTATTATTATTATTATTATTATTATTATTATTATTATTATTATTATTATTATTATTATTATTATTATTATTATTATTATTATATTATTATTATTATTATTATTATATATTTTTTATTTATTATTATTATTATTATTATTATTATTATTATTATTATTATTATTATTATTATTATTATATTATTATTATTATTATTATTATTATTATTATTATTATTATTATTATTATTATTATTACTGCTATTAGAATGAATTTAAAAGATAAGTGAAATTATCTTTTAATATTGTAGAGACGAAGCTCGATTACCAAAATTGCTCAAGATAAGAGTTCAATTTCCTTGAATTTTTAATTTGAAGAGCATAAAAGGAAGTCTCTTTCGGCTTTTATCTCGTTTCAAGATCAAAAGCGAGTCTTTTAGTAAAAGCAAAATTTACGTTTCTTTTTATTACATTTAGAAATTGACTTAATTTTTTAGGCTTTTGTATTCCTTTTTACTGGAGCGACAGAAAAACATTGGAGGACGCTCTGCCGAAAAGAAAATTTTTTCTTAACACTTAACATATGATAATTAACTAAAAAAAAAACATTTGAAATTCCCTGAAAGGGTAATTTTCTTTCAAGGTTATTGTTATTATAATTTTAAAACTAAATTACCATAATTAACTATTTTTCCTAACTTTCTGTAAAAACATAACTGTGGTTAAACTTATGAAATTTTGCATCTAAATCTTTTTTGTTTTGTTGCAATATTGTTTTAGAGATCTTTTGTAGAATTGTTTTGTACGAGTTTTAAAATTTCTTTTATTTATCTATCTATCTATCTATCATCTATCTATCTATCTATCTATCTATCTATCTATCTATCTATCTATCTATCTATCTATCTATCTATCTATCTATCTATCTATCTATCTATCTATCTATCTATCTATCTATTTATCTATCTATCTATCTATCTATCTATCAATCTATCTATCTGTTTCCCTCACTTTCTCTCTACCCGTTATTTGATTTTTATAAAACCAACAAACACTATCTATCTATCTATCTATCTGTTTCCCTCTCTCTCTCTCTCTCTCTCTCTCTCTCTCTCTCTCTCTCTCTCTCTCTCTCTCTCTCTCTCTCTCTCTCTCTCTCTCTCTCTCTCTCTTTCTTTCTCTCTCTCTACCTGTTATTTGATACTTAATAAAACCAACAAACACTATCTATCTATCTTCTGTATCTATCTATCTGTTTCAATCTCTCTCTCTCTCTCTCTCTCTCTCTCTCTCTCTCTCTCTCTCTCTCTCTCTCTCTCTCTCTCTCTCTCTCTCTACCTGTTACTTAATTTTTATAAAACAACAAACTCAGTTATGAATTGCTCTTTAAGCCTTTTAAATACAATTTGAACTATTTAAATTACCCCTTTAAGAAATCTTGTGAAAGGAATTATTAAGAATGATGTTTTGAGGTAAAAAGAAAATAAAGTGATTAATGGAGAAGAATGAGGATAGACGGATTGGGAAGGGAAAGTCATGATGCATCTGAGTTGAGATTTAAACTTGTTGGAGGTTCATAATCCCAAATTAAACATTTAATTAAAGGTCACACAAGAATATAACACAATTTTGTGTATTAATGCTTTAAAAATTTTTTTTTTTTTTTTTTTTTTTTTTTCACCATACCCCAGGTAGGACTTTCGTCCTGTCAGTAGGATCTTCCGAGGAAGATCCTTGGGTTTCTTGGGCCCACGGTGGATACCGCTGGCTGGGCCAGGCCTATATAATAATAAAAATATATAATGATAAAAATTAGGTATTGTTTTTCTCAACTTTGCCTTAAGGCAAACTTAAAGGCAAGTTTGTGGTAATCCAAACTGCAAATGTGTAGGAAGTCTTTCCTTAGATTTGGAGAACTTGCCAATTTCGTAATTATTATTAAAAACTAGTTTTAGATTAAGATGGGGGGTAATTAATTTTTAATATTCAATTAATTTTTCATTCAATTTGGTAATTCATTCTCCCCAAAAATGACAAGTGGAAGAATAAATGTTCTTTAGCTACGGTTAATTTTTCCAGAAGAAGTATTTAAATTTTAAAGAGAGCCTTTTTCTAAAAACTTTTTCAATGAGAGAGAGAGAGAGAGAGAGAGAGAGAGAGAGAGAGAGAGAGAGAGAGAGAGAGAGAGAGAGAGAGAGAGAGAGAGAGAGAGAGAGAGAGAGAGAGAACCGGGAATCCATTTTTTTTAAGTGATCTTAGGAAGTAATAATATACATTAATAAAAGATGAAGAAATCTTATATGCCCTGTCAAATAATGTCTTCACCGAATTAACTTTTTAAACGGAGGGATGAAAGAATCGTATTTAGTGGCTAATCCAGTAAATGTTGGCCTCCTTTAAACACTGGTCAGGAATTGGTTATTTCCTTTATATATATTAACGTTAAGAAATGACAACGAATTATTTTCTTCAATTTCCAACGTAAATTTAATGTTAGGATGTTTGGAGTTAAAATTCATAAATATACCTCCTATAAAAAACTAGTCAAAATTCAAAAGGAAAATATGAAGCTAGAGAGATTCAAAATGGCACATAAATATATTACTAAGTGTAGGACCTAATGGGCTACCCATAACAACTCCATCAATTTGATCGTAAAAAGTTCTATAAAAATAAAAACTGTGTATCTAGTAGCTATATGTAATAATTCTTCAAAAGTAGATCTTTCCAAACTACTGACCACCTTTACATTAGAGAATAGGGAATCAAATCATGTCCAAAATTTCATTTAGAGAAACATTTGTAAATAAGCTTTTCACATCAAAATTTGTTATAATGTATTTATCTGCATTTGGAAATTTTAATAGTTCTGAAGCAAAAGGGAATGTACCGTTAATCGAATATTCATTTTTAGTTAGATTTTCTAGGATCGGAATAAAAAATTTTGAGGGATT
>SEYY01019257.1:102500-112500 GCA_009176605.1 Armadillidium nasatum | reverse complement strand
AGAAGGAGAACAAATAAGGCTAAATAATTACCTTTAAAGTTGCTATAAACATTTAAAGAGAACACACACTAGGATTACTTTGTGTTTGTTAATCTATTCACTTGATATATTGTTCATAGTCCATATATATATATATATATATATATATATATATATATATATATATATATATATATATATATATATATATATATATATATATATATATATATATATATATACAACTTATTCTGTATGAAGAACATAAGCAAAGAACACAAAAAAGATTTTGGTGGTAAAAACCTCCTTTCATAGTTTTATCTTGTCTTAAGGAATGAAACACATAATAATAATGATCTTTATAACTCTCATAAAATATTAGCTTCCATAACAGACGAATTCCGGTCTTATATCCTCCATGTTAACATTTGTGGCCAATTTTAGGCACTTAAATTCAATTCTATTAATTAACTGGGAATAATGAGAATTTTACCTTTATAATTTACTAAAATGAACCTTTAAAAACTGACTGTAATTTACCTTTAAAGGTAATAGAAATTTAACTTTAAATATTACAGAAATTTACTTTTAAAAGTGGCTTAAATTTAATTTTAAAACTGATAAATATTTAACTTCAAAAATTACCAAAATTTACCTCTAAATGCGACAGAAATTTACCCTTAAAATTGACCAAATTTACTTTTAAAATCTACTTATATTAATAATAAAAATTGATCAGAATTTACTTTTAAATTTAACCGATCTTTACTTCAACATTGACACAAATTTACCTGTAAAATTTTTCTAAATTAACCTTTGAAATTAAATTAAATTTACCTTTCAAATCGACTAAAATTTTCTTTCAAATGTAACTGAAATTTATCTTTTAAAGCTACCGAAATTTACTTTAAAGTGACCAAAATACAGCTTTAAAATTTTACAAATTTACTTTTAATTTGACCGAAGTTTTTTGCTTCGACTTCAGCTTCATCTGCCTAAAGCAGGGGTTCCCAATCTGCGGGGAACTGCCCCCTCCCTCATCAGGAGTGCTAAATTGAAAATAACACCAAACAAATTTGGATATATATATATATATATATATATATATATATATATATATATATATATATATATATATATATATATATATATATATATATATATATATATATATATATATACAGAGGTGGGCAGTAACGCGTTACATGTAAAACGGCGTTATAATGTTACAAATGTAACGAGTAACGGTAAGCTTCAAAGGGTTTTAACGGTAACGCTACCCCATTTTTACAAATTATAACGGGTTTTTCCGTTACTCGTTACATCCTACACACGAAACTCCACTGTGTTGACATTTTTGTTTATTTTTATGGAAACGAATTTTAATTTTTAAAGATTTTAAATATATATATATATATATATATATATATATATATATATATATATATATATATATAGAGAGAGAGAGAGAGAGAGAGAGAGAGAGAGAGAGAGAGAGAAATCCTTTTTTGTCTAAATATGAATATAATTTCAACAATTTTTAATATATTTACTTGCATTTTATGTGTTAGAACCTGTTCAGTTTTGTTTCTTTCTTACAACGCACAATTTACAAGAGGGAGAGGGAGATTATTTTAAAAAATATATATTATCTTGAAATAATGTTATTGCCTGTTTGTTCGTGTTTCGACCTGTTGTGGGTGACTCTTGACTTTCCCAATTTGTTCGCTCTCATTGCAATTCAGTTTGGAAACAAATGTTGCTTGTGTTAGATGTGTATTTTACATCTTATTTTGAATATTATATTTTGAATATTATAATAAATATCTGAAATGACTGAAAAGACAGTTAGAATGAAGAATTTTCAAATGCAGAAAAAGCTGCTGACATATTGATCGATGTTCCAGACAGTAATTGGACAAAATCTGACTTGATATTGTGCGGTAAATATGAAGTTGGTAAATATGAAGAAAAAGTAAAATTTTTGTGTCTTCTTTGCCCATCAAAGCCAGGCGTTTTCCTAAATGACTTATCAACTTCAGCCAACTTGAAGACCCATATAAAGGTATGTATGTAACAGTATGTCAGTATGAGTATGTGTATGTCTGCTTGACGAAGATTATTTATTGAACAACCTCTTCCGAATCATCTAAGGTGTGCCTCTCACACTCTTAGTTTAACTTGTACTACTGATGCGAGAACTGCGCTTAAAGGTTCTTTTTCTAAACTTTACCACAGTGTATTTGGCAAGTGTTCAGCTCTTTGGAATTTATCTGGACGTCCTAAATCTGCTGAAACAATTAACAATATATTTCAATGTCAGTTAAGACTGCCATGCAACAAGATGGAACAGCCTGTATACAGCGTTCTTCTTCTAACACAGCATAAAAATGTTCTTAATGATTTGATGACTGCATTGCAGCTCCCGTGCTTCAAAGACATTGAAATTGAATTCCTCGAAGAGTACATTTTAGTATTTCAACCAATTGCTGTTGCATTAGATAGGCTACAGGGTGATAAAAGCTGTTTTTATGGAACTCTGCTTCCAACATTGCTAGTGATTGAAAAAAAATTTAAACGCTTAAATACGTCTCTACTTAAACATGTTCATCCTCTTCTTACAGCATTAGCTTCAGGTTTCGAGAATAGATTTCGGGAGTTTCTTAGTTTGCATAGCTCGGCATACACCGCAGTTCTGGCATCTATTTCCAATCCTAACCACAAAATAAAATGGCTCGCCATAAACCCCGAATATAATACCGAAGAAAATAGGAAAAAGTATCAGGAAATGCTAATCATGGCTGTCAGAAATGATGTTCAAGCAAATACATCTAAAGAGCCTAACGAAGTAATGGATTTAGCTGAAGGTAGCAGTCCAGATGACTTTTTTGAATACGAGAGTTTGTCATCTACATCACCCGCGTCGTTAAATAAAGATGTACTAGAAATAGAAGTGCTGAAATACCTTACGGATAAGGACAGATCCTTAGAGTCACTTAATAGGTATCCCTGTGTTAAAAAAGTCTTTTTGCACTACAATACTCCACTACCTTCGTCGGCCCCTGCAGAAAGGTTATTCAGCTTTGCGGGTCGCATTCACTCTCCAAAGAGATCCAAGCTATTTGATAATATGTTTGAAACGCTAGTCATTCTTAAAGGTAATTCTTCATATTTGTAATGTTATTAATTAAGTTACTATAAATAAAATCCTTATGTCTTTTTTAATTTTATTTATGCTCAATATGGCTACTGAAAATTATTATCATTTATTATTAAGTGATTTTTGTTTAATATTAATTATTATTAATATTATTATTATTATTATTATTATTATTATTACCTAACTTTACAATACATTATTACTGTCAATTTTTTTTATTATTACCATTATCATTATTAATATTAATAATATCTACTCTTAATACTTTGCATACCGTCCAATAAAATTAAACAATGTTGAAAGAAGATCGGCTAACTAGGGTTCAAAGTGAAGCACAATTCAGATAATCTTCTACGTAATAATATGTAATCAAAATAAAATTATAAAAAAATAATATATATATAAAACAATTTTAAAAACTATATTTATATTATTTGGTCAATAAAAGTATATAAAACTTTTAGTTAATCCAATGATTTAATCGTCAGCAGTAAATATGTATACATATGATCATGTACGAAAACTGTAAACTAATAATTAAGCCCGAAACTGACCAAAAGTAACGGCGTTACATGTAACGAGTACGGTAACGCTTCAAAGGATTTAATGTAACGATGTAACGGTAACGCTCACCTTTTCTCTCAAGTAACGAGTACGGTACGCTACCCAATTTCATGTAACGATGCCCATCTCTGATATATATATATATATATATATATATATATATATATATATATATATATATATATATATATATATATATATATATATATTATATATATATATATATATATATATATATCCAAATTTGTTTTTATTTTAATATATATATATATATATAATATATATAAATATATATATATATATATATATATTATATAAGTATAGGACCGGACTGACCTAATACAATAGTATAAAAAGTGGGGATGAACCTTAAAAATTTAAGAACTCCTTACTAAAGAATGCATGATTTGAACTCTGATTCCTAATCAATCCCTTCCTAAATTTCTCTGTGACTCCATAATCTTATTGTAATTTCTCTTTATCAGGATCTATTTTTACCAAATATGTACTTTAGATCAGTGATGTGTCTCATTTCCAAACCTTAATTGGTCGTGAATCTCTTGACTCTTTGGAAGAAATTACTCAACCTCCGATCCACTTTTCATGACAAATTCAAGAAAATTTTGATTTTCTTGGTTCCTAGGTGACAGCAGCGATCGGACCCTTGCTTACGTCAGCGGACACAGTAGCTTGATAGTTGTGGGTGCTAAGAATCTCTTGTCTAAATTAGGCTGAATGTGTAACACAGCATAATTAACTTGTAACGTTCAACAACAAATTCTGCTCCTAACAAAGTGGTAAAGTAGTTTAATTAAGCATTTCAGAGAGGTCTTCTTATATCTATATATATATATATATATATATATATATATATATATATATATATATATATATATATATATATATATATAATATATATATATATATATATATATATATATATATATATATATATATATATATATATATATATATATATATATATATATATATATATATATATATATATATATATATTCAACTGATACCAATATTGTTGTACGGTTCAGAATGTTGGACAATGAATACAGTGCATAAGAGCAGAATCGAAGCCTTGGAAATGAGAGTACTCAGAGTCTTCAGGGGAGTATCACTGAGAAATAGGATGAGGAGTGAACTGGTGAGAAAGGAACTTGGGGTGGAATCAATTTTGGAATGGGTAGAAAGAAACCAGCTGAGATGGTTTGGTCACGTGAAGAGAATGGGGGAGGGAGAGAGACTGAGAGATGCTGGAATGGAGACCAGAAGGAAGGAGACCGGCGGGAAGACCAAGGAAGAGATGGATGGAGGTGGTAGAAGTAGTTATACAAGGAGGATGCAAGACACTGGAAGAGGTGGAAGACAACAGAATATTTGAGGACAGAAATGCGTGGAGAAAATTCTGGTGGAGTAGCACCGACAAGCGCCAGCCTACCGGTTTGGACTGTGATGATGAGGATGATGATGATGATGATGATGATGATGATGATTATATGTATATATATATATATATATATATATATATATATATATATATATATATATATATATATATATATATATATATATATTATATATATATATATATATATATATATATATATATATATATATATATATATATATATATATATATATATATATATATATATATATATATATATATATATATATATATATATATATATATATATATATATATATATATATATATATATTATTTATATATATGCGTAATTATATTTATTGACCAAGAAAGTATAATTTTCCAAATTTAATTTAAGATGACCTGATTCCTATATTATTGGTGCACACACACACACCATAATAATTGTAAAAGGACCCCAGTTTGAATACTTCTGCTTTAGACACTGAAAAATTATGCAGATTTACTTTAAAAGTTTAGTTTTAAATATTAATAATATTCATTTCGAAGGAAATTTAATTTTAAAAAGTTTATTGTACTTTTAAAGTTATTTACTCGAATTTGAAAAAGTTTTTAATTTTTTGTTCATAGTTTGAATGAAGGAATTGAAAGTAAATATTTTTTTTGTCTTTTTTTTCTGAAAATATTTTAATTCATTTTACTCAATATAATGTTTCGTTTTCTTAAAGAATAATAAACTTTTTATTAAATATTTTCTTCATCATTTGCTCCATTACCTTTCACTCCTTTTTTTTAAAATTTATTTTATTATTGTTTTTAAAGATTGCACCCGAAGGGTTTTGACCAATTCGAGGAGAGGAACTTTCTAGGTAGTTTCTATATAGGATTCGCATGACGACCGAATCATCGTTTCCAAACACGTGATACAATCGTTCTACCTTTATGCCACGGTAGAGTCATCGTTGAGGAAAGTTTAAATGGAAATGTATTTGTATCGGTCACTGTTAAGAATTTTTCCTAGCATGAACGAATATGTTCAGAGAAATCTTTATTCTTATATATATATATATATATATTATATATATATATATATATATATATATATATATATATATATATATATATATATATATATATATATATATATATATATATATATATATATATAAGGGAATATATGCGAAAATGGGTATTACTGAGGGGGAGTTTCGGAAGCTTCATCTATCTTAGTTTCTCTTCGATTTAGTGAATGAATATTGTGCTGAATAAAATCCATGAGAGTTAGGAAGACTTTACGGGTTTGAGAATGAGTTCGAAAGAAGATGGAGGAGGGATTTAAAAATAAATAATTCTTTGTCGAGTGCAAAGGAAAATAAATTTGGAATTTAAATGCGATTGCTTATTTATTCTTTTTGTTTGATATAATGTTTATTGAGAGCAATTTATAGTTTGCAAAGTTAGTTAAACAACAAGGAAGAAAATGGTGGATAGAAACTTTAAGAAGATGGCGAAACTGCAAAGGGAATTTCTAGACATCTTAGAGTATTGCCTAGTGTTTTCTCTCGTTATTTCCTTCTTGTCATTCTACAGAGAGACAAAAGAAATTAGTCAGAATGAATAAATTAAAGATGGAGGAGATCAGGAATAACTTAAAAAGATCAATTTTCGCAACTAGTTGCAAGTCGTATTCCTCGCTCAACAGCTTAAGAACTCTTTTTTTTTTTACACCACTTACAGCAGGGCTTCATTCAAAGTGGAAAGATATTAAAACATATTAGAGGAAAACCCAACAAAGACAAAACAAAAGCAAACATTTCAGGCGGACCCATGCGCAAGCTTTAAAGTGAGGACGGTTAAAAACAGTAAAAAAAACAGATGTCAAGAATTTAACAAAACTAATATGACTGGAAAGAAAGAATTGCCACATCGGGCTAACCTCTTAGAGTTGCTGATTTTCACCCTTTGATTAGTGAAGAGACGCCACACCCTTTCTACCATTGTAGTATTGCAAAGGTATATAAAATGGTAAAATTCTGTACGTGTGCTTAGTTCCAACGAGAACCTACTATTGTTATTAATACAGATATGAGATAGGAATCCAACGTTATTTTGCAAAGATAAAGTGTCAAGAGAGTCTCAAAACTAAGCACAGGTTATAAGCATAATGAAGACTCCTTTATAAAAGATGGGTAGGACTAGAACTACTCCATCTCCTCCGAGAGAAGAACTGTGCACCATAGATGAACATATATTGGTCTTATAAGGTTAAAGTAACATGCAGAAGAAAATAATTCTCGCAATCTGAACCAAAATCTCAGCTTCTTTGGAAATACCCTAACAACCATTGTCATAAAACGTTTACTATATAATTTGTTTATTTAAAAACCAATATTTGTGTTGCCAACATTTTTAAGAGGTCTTTACGAGAGAAAGAAAATAAGACATAAATAATCAGGGAAATGAAAGTTAAGTATTGATTCAAAATCTTTGACAGAATACAGGACATAGCTATTGAATGATAGTTAGAGAATTTAGGACTGTTACCCTTCTTCTGAACTAGGTAAACCTTCGAGCGATTCCATTACAGAGGAAAGAAAAGGCATAGAGAATAGAATTGAGTCAGAACAGATCTTTCATAAGAAGCGAACTCCTACAAAAGATGGAGAAGAATGACAACAATGGAACCTTCCCATTATCACAGAGGTCATCACTCTTTTGAAATTAAAGAGTATAAGGAAGAGTTTGGTCATCTTCAAGTCGCTGGTTGCCTCCCTGGTATCAGCCTGGACCATTAAGTTCAGCTACTATCTGAAAGACTTGGTCTACCACTTTGAAGCTGCCTTCCATACAAAGATTACAAATCCAATGGTAACTCAGTTCGACAGTTACCAAACTGTCTCTGTCAGGACCTTCTTCAACTTATTTACTACGGTTATGGCAATCTTAAACTAATATATATATATATATATATATATATATATATATATATATATATATATATATATTATATATATATATATATATATATATATATATATATATATATATATATATATATATATATATATATATATAATCCGGATGGGCAAAGTCAAGTAGGTGTACCAAATTCCATTCCACAGGAGTTTGAAAACAAATCGGACTCTAAATCTAAATCAAATTCCGACATATCTCATTATACTATGATCGAAAGTGTTCAAGTTTAAACTAGTTGGAAAAATAGAATAAAGGAAGCTTGTTCAAGAGTTTCACACTATTATACATGCAAAACTGAGTGTAGAGGTTACGTCTGGGGTCAGAGATTTAATCAGAGAAAGGAAAAGACTCTGAGAAAGACAAGTGGCACGAGCTCTCCTCACAGGAGGAGTTATACGACTAGAGAGTTCAGATGAGCAGTGTCCAATATAATACCGTTAAGTATAGAGTGAGTCATGCAAGTATATATATATATATATATATATATATATATATATATATATATATATATATATATATATATATATATATATATATATATATATATATATATATATATATATATATTACATAATTAATTAATTATATACATCACAAATCAAATTTTTTTTTTGTTAAAAGTAATATTTAAATAAGGACAATAAAATATTAAATATTTAATATTTAATATTTAAGATAAAGACGTTAAACTATTAAAAATAAATTAGGTAAAGAAATTTAAATATGTGAAACCGACAAAGAAAAGAAAAAGAAAATCGCTTTTAAAAACAATCGAAGATTTTATTAATTTTCTTTCCAAAAATTTTACAATTTGGTTTTTATTACTCTTTAAAGTACGTCTTTTGTGATTTTTTTGTTTTTTTTGTTTTTGTTTTTGTTTATAGGCTACGGGAAAACAGGTCAAAGGTTCGAATTGCCTCATAAATATTCTCTTTCATACAAGAGTATAATAATAATAATAATAATAATAATAATAATAATAATATAATATAATATATCATAATAATAGTAAATTAAAATAATATAATAATAATTAATAATTAATAATAATATAATTAATATAATAATAATAATAATAATAATAATAATATAAATAAAAATAAAATAATAATAATAAAAATAATAATAATAAATAATAATAATAATAATAATAATAATAATAATAATAATAATAATAATAATATATAATAATAATAATAATAATAATAATAATAATAATAATAATAATAAAAATAAAAATAATAATAATAATAAAATTATAATAATTCAAATTCAAATTAAAAATTCTTTATTCATTGAACGTACATTACAATTACAATATTTAGTAGGTCTTTTACTACTAACAATACTAATAATGATAATAGTAATGAAGTGAATGAACAATTCTCTCAAAAGGGACCTCTAAGGGGGGGAGAGATACACATTGGTTTCCATTGAGCTCAAAGTTTAGCAGTTAATAAAAAAAATTATTTTATTATTAATAATAATAATTTTAATATTTATGGTAATAATAATAAGAAAGAATGTTTGTTAAAGCAAGCACGTCTTCATGTTTTTATATTTCAGGAATAATTTATTTTCTTTTTAAACATGAAATAGAACCTTTGGGAGGGCTTCATTTCCAATTAGAGCCAATATATATATATATATATATATATATATATATATATATATATATATATATATATATATATATATATATATATATATATATATATATATATATATATATATATATATATATATATATATATATATATATATATATATATATATATATATATATATATATATATATATATATATATATATATATATATATATATATATATAATATATATATATATATATATATATATATATATATATATATATATATATATATATATATATATATATATATATATATATATATA
>SEYY01019257.1:77500-87500 GCA_009176605.1 Armadillidium nasatum | reverse complement strand
CTTAGTAATTTTTAATTATTTTTTTTCCTTTCCAAAATGTTGGTAATTTATAGGCATTCTCATAATGGTCGAGTGAATATTATAATTTTTTTGCTTGCAATCAGGAATCAATAGGATTGTAGGTAAAAAAAAGAAACATTTGTTCAGTGATTTTTAAAGAAATTATTTTTCTAACTGATCGTTTAACACTTTCTGCTCTTTCAGTTCTGCAATTACGAAACTTTGAAACTTAAAAAAAAACAGCTCTCGATTTTTATTTTCAAAAGCATCATGAGTTCTCTCAGCGAGTGGTTGCCTTGCCTTGAACTCATGATGGCCTAAAAGGAAGTATTTTGTCTATCCTTTGCTAATTGATAAGATTCTCTTTAATAAACAAAAACTTTGAATTCTAATCCATCTCTCAATGGGTTTTATCACATGAAATAATCTTTTATAACAAAACACATTCAAATAACATTTGCATTTCAATGAATCTGATCATATTTAATGAATCTTTTTATGAAATTTGAGAGTTTGTAGTAATAACGTTACTGAATGTGAATTAGTAAAGAGTGATCAAAAGAATGGCACCCAAATAATGGCTTATAAATTGCTTCTTTCCAAACTCGTAAGCATAAAATATTTTTCCTTTAAAATAATTTTGAAACCGATTTTCGAAATTGTTCTCAAAGGTATTGAATCAAATTGAGTTTTCGCCTTCTTCTTCTTCTTTCTCCTTATTTGAAACAGAAAGTCTACATGGCGAAATTGGCAGGCAATACATACACATATACACACACGTGCCTACATACTCGCAATCAAAATAAGTAGGATAATAAAAACAGTTGGGAAAACTTTAGTAACTAATAGACAATACATGTTATAAATGTATATATATAGAAATTATATAAAAATATATAAATAAATAAATAAATAAATAAATAAATAAATAAATATAGAAAATTATTTTTCCTGTTATATATATAGTAAAGATATTTATATAATAAATAATTAGATTATTCTATAAAATAATAGGCAGAATCTTTTTTTGATTTTTGCCAAAAAAAAAAAAAAAAAAAAAAAAATCTAAAACATTTAAAATGGAAGACTTTCTTTTTAACATAAAAAATGTGATTTAGAGAGTGACACAAAATGGTTCTTTTCCTTTGTAAATTTTTCTAATCAATAAAGACAAAATTAAAACTGGATTTTAATAAACTTTTTTAATAAAATTTTTTTAATAAAGTTTTTAATAAAAAAAATGGCGTACACTATCTGTGACTAAGATTTAATATTTCCTGCGATTTTATCAGTGAAATTTAATTAAAGCATAAACCAAATTTCTATATTTTATAAATTTCTATTTTAATTAATAAATTTTTATTAATTTTATTAATTTATATATGCAATAAATTTTATTAGTTTATTATTAATTAATTTTCATTAATTTTGTTAATTTATATAAAATTTACTTAATTTTGTTAATTTATTATTAATTAATTTTTATTAATAATATTAATTTATATATTCAATTAATAATTTTTTTAAATTTAGTATTAAGTAATTTTTATTAATTTTATTAATTTATACAAACAATTAATTAATTTTATTAATTTATTATTAATTAATTTTTATTGATTTTATTAATTTAATATATGCAGATAATTAATTTTAGTAATTTATATATACAATTAATTAATTTCATTAATAAACTTTTATTAATTTTATTAAATTATGTGCAATTAATTAATTTTATTAATTTATTATTAATTAAATTTTATTGTTTATTAAATTATCTATGCAATTTTTTTTAATTAATTTTATTAATTAATATTTTCTAATTTTATTACATTATTTATGCAATTAATTATTTTCTTAAATTTATTATTAACTTTAATTTATATAAGCAATTAATTAATTTTCCTAATTTATTATTAACTAATTTTTATTAATTTTATTAACCTATATATGTAATTAATAAATTTTATTAATTTATTATTAATTTTATTAATTTATATATGCAATTAATTTTATTAATTTATTTTTAATTAATTTTCATTAAATTTTTAAATTTATAAATGCAATTAATTTTATTAATTTATTATTTATAAATTTTTATTAATTTTATTAATTTATATATACAATTAAAAGGAAATATTACAAAATTTTTGAAAAAGAAACTGAAACAATTTGCTTTTGAGTTGAAGGATGCCTTGCTTTCGTACGAATTTTGTGTGGACGTATGAAATCCCAGGTTTGCCTGCTGTGACGCCTCCTTCTTTCCAGCCACCTCTGTTCTGTGGAACTCTCTACCATTTTCTATTTTTCCTCCTGTATTTAATATTCCTCTCTTCAAGACTTCCGTCTGTGCCCACCTGAGGGATGTGTGTTAGGTTCGAGTCTGAGTGTCTTTTCTTCCTCTTCTTTATTTTTATACGCCCACTCCTTGGAAAGGGCTCTGCCCGTGAGTGGTGGTGAACTGTAAAAAAAAAAAATAATAATACTATATACAATAACAAGTCTGTATTGTGCGGAAGAAGTCTCTGGTTTGACTCTTACAGGTTTATTTTCTTTCTCTGCTTAAGAGAAAATGTTCCAAACGCTCTCAAACTCAAAGTTCTTTCAGTAAAAGCTGTCAGAACTTCCTTTCTCTTTATACTTTGGGGAATATCTCTACTTTCACCTCTGGATCGAATCCCTTCAAAGAGACATTTTCAATCTAGAATAGAAAAATTTATCTTCGATAAAAAAAAAGAAAAAAAAAATCATGTGACTATTGATCATAATAGGAAAAAAGATCTTTTTAAGGTATTCTGTAAACTGAAAAGTTATTGAGACTTGAAATGATAGATCGAAAATAGATTTAAAGCAAACAATATAAGAATGGATAAGTGTTTGAAATATATTTTCACAAAACTTGTAGGGTTCATGTAGGTCTTTGTCCTTTTTTTTCCCCAAAGGTAACAGAAAAAAAGGAAATAATGAACAAAATATATAGAAAGAGCCTGAGATATTTTCCCATCAATTTTGAACACAATAAAACAAAACAAAAATATCTTTTAGAATTTCATTCAATTAAAAATACATGAAATGAATCAAAATTCTTTTATTAACGCAAAAAATATATTAAAAATGCTTTTACCAAATTTGAATAAAAACCTATTTATGTGCATACGTGAGTGTGTTTCTTTGTTTGTGTGTTTAGGAGAGTGTGCGTGTATGTGCTCACGCGGGGAGTGACACGCATCTACCAGAATTCAAATATATGACACAAGATCTCGTAAGTACATTTAAAAAAGAAGCTCTCTATTAATTTATTATATCTAAAGGCTAACGATTATATTATATTATATTATATTATATTATATTATATTGTATATATATTATATTATATTATATTATATTATTATATATATTATATTATATTATGTTGTATTATATTATATTATATTATATATTATATTGCATAATATAATATTACATTGTTATTTATATTATTTATATTATATTATATATTATATTATTATTATATTATATATATATATATTATATTATATTATATTATATTATATTATATTATATTATATTTTATTATTTTATTTTATAGTATAGTATATTACATTATATTATATTATATTATTTTATATTATATTATATATTAAATTATATTATTATATTTCCATGCTAAAGGTTTTGAACTCTTAAATAGTAGCAAGATATACAAGATAAAACATTGATCGCTGTAAAGAGTACTTTATTTATTAATTTAATTGACGTATTCATTTCATTTTCTTACTTGAATAAATTATTTTGTCACTGGAATATAAAATTTTATTGTTAAAATAATTAGAATTACATTTCACAACACTCATACATTCACACATATATAGACACACTCATATATATATATATATATATATATATATATATATATATATATATATATATATATATATATATATATATATATATATTATATATATATATATATATATATATTATATATATATATATATATATATATATATATATATATATATATATATATATATATATATATATAATATATATATATATATATATATATATATATATATATATATATATATATATATATATATATATATATATATATATATATTATATATATATATTTAGTTAATTTTATGACCATTATTTTGCAGGTCAATCTACATAGATTTACTTACAAATATCTCTGCTCTAATCTATTCTGTTGAGAATGAAAGTCTATTATGCATTTGAATATTTGAATAAGGAATGAAGAAAAGGACAATTTTATTATTCATTATTAAAATATTTGGTAAATGTAGCGTTCATGGAAGTGGATTTTTTCGTACGAGACAAGGTTGCTGAAAATACCTACATGCCTACGGGTTGCTAGTTTGATTGAAACTACGTATTCACGCGTTGCGAGTTCAACTGAAACTGATACGACGTGCCGTTTTTTTTTTTTGTTTTCTTCTCAGCTTAACTACGAAAAGGAAATGATATGTTTGCTTATTTTTTTGGTTAATCGACGAACGTCAAATTATTTTGTAAGAAAAAAAAATTAAAAAAACACTTAAATTAAAAAAAAAAAAATTTAAAATAAAAGGAATAATTATGACGTCATAATATCGTTTGCCGCCATTATAAAACTCTCACATGCCCTCGTTGGTGAAGTCCGCTCTCAGAAACAAACAAAAAAAAAAATTAAAAAAAAATCTTTCAATGTTTTGACGAGTTGCTATATTTTAAAATATGTTGAAGCTAAAAATGGAAATAATAGTTAAAATTTACAAGAATTTTGCATGATGCGGGATATGGGGTAATAATAATAATAATAATAATAATAATAATAATAATAATAATAATAATAATAATAATAATATATATATATATATATATATATATATATATATATATATATATATATATATATATATATATATATATATATATTTATAGAGAGAGAGAGAGAGAGAGAGAGAGAGGAATGTAAGTGAAAATTTTATCACCACCACTCACGGGTCGGGGGTACGGGGGGCAGAGCCCCCCTTAGACAAATGATCGTGTGCCATGCATTTAGGATTTCATTGCTGTACTGCAATAATGCATATTTTTATAATAAAAGTTGCAAATGCATGGCACACGAGCGTTTGTCTACGGGGGCTCTGCCCCCCGTACCCCCCGACCCGTGAGTGGTGGTGATAAAATTTTCACTTATATTTCTCTCTCTACATATTATTATTATTATTATTATTATTATTATTATTATTATTATTATTATTATACACTACACCATTATTATTATTATTATTATTTTTATTATTTTTATTGTTATTATTATAATTATTATTATTTATTATTATTATATATATATATATATATATATATATTATATATATATATATATATATATATATATATATATATATATATATATATATATATATATATATATATATATATATATATATATATATATATATATATATATATATATATATATATATATATATATATATATATATATATATATATATATATATATATATATATATATATATATATATAATTTTTTTTTTTGTAACGCCAATGATCCAGCAACCTTGTCGCATCAGAAATTCTTAGGCTATGTTGTTAGTTTCAAATTCCTACGCGTAGTTCTAGTCGTACTCCCAACGCGTAGGTATATTAGCAACCTTGTCTCGTACGAAAAAATCCACTTCCACGAACGCTACAATTACCAAATATTTATAAATTTCTCATAATAATGAAAATTTTTAAAATATGATTTTTCAGTTTCATTGTCATCGTCATCGTCAAAAAATTCATAATCATCTCATTACTAATATATATATATATATATATATATATATATATATATATATATATATATATATATATATATATATATATATATATATATATATATATATATATATATATATATATATATATATATATATATATATATATATATATATATATATATATATATATATATATATATATATATATATATATATATATATATATATATATATATATATATATATATATATATATATATATATATATATATATATATATATATATATATATATATATATATATATATAATATTCCTTTGCAGGACTAATGAACTTTTAAAAAAACAATTTTATAAAATGTGTAATTTGAAATTTAAATTTGCAATAAATATTTTTTTATTCGTCGCCGTTTTACTTGGAATGCGAATCATCAACCGATCGAAAAGGAAACATTTTTATGGCTTCTTCGGATCTCTCATGTTTAGCTTCAATTCAGTCGCCGTTCTCTGCAAATACTTCGTCATTAAAGGTTCTCAACGTCATATTTTCATTGTCATTCTAGACAGGGCAAACGGACAGATAAATATTACCTAGAAATTGGATAATATATATATATATATATATATATATATATATATATATATATATATATATATATATATATATATATATATATATATATATATATATATATATATATATATATATATATATATATATATATATATATATATATATATATATATATATATATATATATATATATATATATATATATATATATATATATATATATATATATATATATATATATATATAATATGCCCTTTTTGTTCTGAATGATGACATTAATAACATGTTTTTTATTTGCAGATTATGCGATCACAAAGGATTACATTGAAAAATATTCTTTTATCCAAAGCGTAACAGAGAATTTCTATCATTTGTTATTGGCTTTCATCGCCATATTTATTCTTGGATACATTTGGCTAAAAGGGGAGAGTTTGAACAAAAGTATTCGGAATCTACATAAGTATTACACGCCATCTTGGTATACATTCTTCTTGTATGGATTTTTGATACTCAATCAATTCTTCATAACTCAACTTCAATTTCTGGCTTACTTCAAGTATTACACGACTTTATTTAAAGATCATCAAGTTCCTTCTTGGATATTTTACGCATTTTTGTACGGATTCCCCACGGCTCTTTATATTATTTTGACTCCATGTACGATATACGTATTTGCGACAGATCTTTTGTATCGCAAAATGCAACGGAATAACATCAGGCTTTACTGGGCTTTAAATTCTATTACAGAAAATTTAGACCTTTCTGATAAACCAAGTTTAATGGATTTTTTTGCCAACATGAAATGTGTTCATCAAGTAAGTAAAGAATATCTGAGGTGCAAAATCAGGATTCAAAAATTCATGACGGCACTCTCGTGGGCTTTGCTTGGAAGCAATTTCTTCATTTGTTACAGCATATTTGCAACGTTACTTTACATCATTTGTCAACCAACAAGTTATCAAACTTCATACTTGACTGTTGTCAATAATATCTCATTTTCAGTGAGTTTGTACTTACAGGGAAAAGTGACTGATCTCTTAATAAGAGAGGTACTTTTTTATATATATATATATATATATATATATATATATATATATATATATATATATATATATATATATATATATATATATATATATATATATATATATATATATATATATATATAAATGGTTTATCTTAATTTATATTTATAAAAGTTTTTACACCATTCATCATAAATCATGAATTATGAATAATATTTCATTTATACATCATTAAATAAAATTTTGTGGCACATGTATTGCATGATAAATTATAATAAATGATATAAAGGTGGAAAAAGTCTATATATATATATATATATATATATATATATATATATATATATATATATATATATATATATATATATATATATATATATATATATATATATATATATATATATATATATATATATATATATAATCTCTGGTGAGCAAAGGCCAGAGGCCTACTAACTTCCACTAGAGTTGGTGAAACATCTGAAATCTGGTCATTAAAGGCTGACGTGTTCAGATACACGGCGTTTGAAGGTATTTAGTTCATGAAAGTTGAGAAACACATAAAGAGAGTGTGTTCCAGACACTACCGGCTGAGTACAAATAAGATTAAGCATAGCGGTTAAGTCTGGAGTCAGAGAGTTGGACAGAGAAAGGATGAGAGTGTGTTGAAAGGTGTGCCGCATGAGCCCTTCTCAATGAAGGAGGTTGGCCTATGCGACGGGAGAGTTCAGAAGAGCAGTGTCCATTATAATAGCGATAGTATAAAGAGACTGACGCAACAATTCGAAGGGCAGAAAGAGACTGGAGAGAATTAGAGAGAACAGAAAAGTTGATAAAAGGAAAACCATAGACTCCACCTTTTCAAGGAGAGCTGTATTAGTGGAACCACCCCAGATGTATGAGGCGTACTCCATACAGGGGAGAACATCGCCCCTATACAGCACAAGCAACTAGAGTGGCATGAAGAAATTACGAAGGCTCCTAAGAACACCCAACCTCTTAGAAGCCTATTTAGAAAGAGAAGTTATGTAATCTTTCCAAGAAAGATCACGAGAAAAAGAATAAAACGATAATATTAAAGACAGAGGAAGGTTTGAGTTATGTTTTCGAAGAATATGTCACAGTTGTGTGGGAGGTTGTGTTGAGTAGATGGATGCAGACACTGAGTTTTTGAGGCATTGAAAACGGTCATGCTTTCTCTGCCACTATTTGGAATACGTGAAATATCAGAAGTTAGTTGCTCCAAGGTTACGCTCTTTGAGTCCATTAACTGCTGTTGGGAGGGACGTCTCTCAAATTTAAGGATGTAATGGAGGTTTGAGTCATCTGTATAGGAGTGGATAGGTGATGAAGTAATAGAGAAAAGTTCATTAATGAAAAATAGGAAAAGCGTTGGGGATTGGACAGAACCTTGAGGAACACTACTATTAATTGATTTATAGGATAAACGATGGCTGTCTTCAACAGATGATACAGAACTACCGGTAAGAAAATCAAAGAGAAAGTGACGGACAGAAGGATAGATCCCGAAAGAGGGAAGTTTAGAAATTAATGCTTTGTGCCAGACTCTATCGAAACCTGTCGATATATACAGCGTGACAGCAAAAGATTCACCGAAATGTTGAGGAATATATATATATATATATATATATATATATATATATATATATATATATATATATATATATATATATATATATATATATATATATATATATATATATATATATATATATATATATATATATATATATATATATATATATATATATATATATATATATATATATATATATATATATATATATATATATATATATATATATATATATATATATATATATATATATATATATATATATATATATATATATATATATATATATATATATATATATATATATATATATATATATATATATATATATATATATATATATATATATATATATATATATATATATATATATATATATATATATATATATATATATATATATATATATATATATATATATATATATATATATAGGCAACAGGTGTTTGGTCAGGCCTTACTAAATTTGAGAATATTAAAAATATTGGAGATGACCTAAGATATGAAAATTGCAAAATCTGTGAATAATAGTTAGGCACCGTTGCAAGTTTTGGCAATTCTTTTCAAGTTATTGTTCAATTTGAGGGAAAAGATTATAAAAAGATGATAAAATCTTCAAACGTTAATACATTTTCCATATTAATATAATAACAAGAACATAAAATATATTTTGCACAATTTGTTTTTCACTGTGATGTCACTTCTTTTTTACTGAATAAAATATGCGTCCGTCGCTGTAAAAGCTGCACAAAAATTTCATTGAAATTGAGAGAATGATTTTATGAATATTTTTAATTTCCTTACAGGCTTCGGAGCCTTCTAAAGTCATAAGTGAAGCCCGATTCAAAGTCCTTGACAAAGCAATTGAACTTTCTCTTTCCTTCAAGTCGGTTCAACAAAAGAAAGCTTTCAAGTTCTTGGAAAATGAGGTAAAAGCACCTCGACTGCTTTTGTTTCACCAAAATGAGTTCAGCAAAATATTATCACTTACACAAACTACGTTTCTCTTT
>SEYY01019257.1:50000-52500 GCA_009176605.1 Armadillidium nasatum | reverse complement strand
AATGTGTGTATGCTTATGTGTGCACAATAAAGAACGTTCATGCTTAAACCTTCATGACTGTACGTTCACATGTAAGGATTATTAACATTCAAAGAGCATTATTCATTAATTAGAACTTCTGTCCCCCTTTTTTTTTTTTTTTTTTTCTTTTTTTCCTGAAGCAAAGTTTTGGCTTTGGTAACTGCCTAACGCCAAAATTTTAATTATATTTTTATCTGATATATTTATTAAAAATTTTACTTGTTTTTGGATTTTTTTCTCTCAGGAAAAACGAATTTTTAATTAATTTTCTTTGTGGATCTAAATCTAATTGTTTTTTTATTATTATTTTTCTTAAACAAAAATTAATTTATAAAATTTAAGATTTTAAAACCTTTCTCTCTCTCTCTTTTATATAAATAAATATATATATATATATATATATATATATATATATATATATATATATATATATATATATATATATATATATATATATATATATATATATATATATATATATATATATATATATATATAATATATATATATATATATATATATATATATATATATATATATATATATATATATATATATATATATATATATATATATATATATATATAATATATATATATATATATATATATATATATATATATATATATATATATATATATATATATATATATATATATATATATATATATATATATATATATATATATATATATATATATATATATATATATATATATATATATATATATATATATATATATATATATATATATATATATATATATATATATATATATATATATATATATATATATATATATATATTATATATATATATATATATATATATATATATATATATATATATATATATATATATATATATATATATATATATATATATATATATATATATATATATATATATATATATATATATATATATATATATATATATATATATATATATATATATATATATATATATATATATATATATATATATATATATATATATATATATATATATATATATATATATATATATATATATATATATATATATATATATATATATATATATATATATATATATATATATATATATATATATATATATATATATATATATATATATATATATATATATATATATATATATATATATATATATATATATATATATATATATATATATATATATATATATATATATATATATATATATATATATATAATATATATATATATATATATATATATATATATTATAATATATATATATATATATATATATATATATATATATATATAGTATATATATATATATATATTATATATATATATATATATATATATATATATATATATATATATAGAGAGAGAGAGAGAGAGAGAGAGAGAGAAGAGAGAGAGAGACTATAATTAATAAATCTTAAATAAAGATAAATTAAGTATCATGCCGGAAAATGATTTTGAAAAAGCAAAATAAAAGTGAAAGAAAAATAAAAACCTTTCAAACTATTGATTCAAAATTAATAAAAGACAAACACGAAAATCCAAAAATGTTTTAAAAAAAAAATCATTGAAAATGTCGTTTCTTTTTATGATTTTGATTTATAATTGAAAGAGAATAATTGTGAACATATAAATCTAAAACGGAAAGCAATTTTATATTTTTTTTTAATCAAATATATTATTTATTTATATTATATATATATATATATATATATATATATATATATATATATATATATATATATATATATATATATATATATATATATATATATATATATATATATATATATAATATATATATATATATGAAAAATACTTTGTTCTATTTTTTTTATTCGCTATTAGTTTTATTTTGACGAATTTTAAAAAATAAAATAAATTTAATTTTCGAGTTTTGCTTTTGTTTTTCTAAGTCTTTTGATGTAGGGTTCTGAAAAGCAAAATAAAGGAAAGGAAAATATTTTTTCAACTTTCAGGAAAACACACTTTGTCTACTTTCAAAGAACTACTTTCTGTATTTCTTTATTCCAAACACAACTTTCTGTTCTTTTTCTTTTTTTCTGTATTTTCTAATTATTTTCTTTATTTTCTTTTCAATAATCTATTTTTCCAATTTTACTTTCAAAATGTTTCATTCCGAATTTCTATATTCTACTTCGAATTTTTTTTTTTTATGTATTTCTTTATTTAAATTTCTGTATTTCTTTATTTATTTTCTTTATTCTACCTTCAAAATCATTTTTTTCTGCATTTCTTTAGTCTACTTTCAAAACATTTTTTTCGGTATTTGTTTTATCCTCCTTTCAAACTTCTCAATTTTTGTATTTCTTGTGTACATTCTGTAATTTTGTACTTTCATTCTATATTATGGAAAAGTTACTTTCAGTATTTCTATTCCCTACTTTCAAATCATTCCATTTTCATTTTTTTAATCTACTTTCCTCATTTCTATAGTCTGCTTTTAAAATACTCCTTC
>SEYY01019257.1:40000-45000 GCA_009176605.1 Armadillidium nasatum | reverse complement strand
AGAGAAGAGGGAGAGAAACAGAAAAACAAAGAGATAGAATGATGTACAGATGAATAGACAGAATTGATACAGGAAAGGAGAGAACAGAAATGGATTGAATTTTCACAACAGAAACACATGCACACACACACACACACAGGGAGACAAGATGAGGATAGAGGAAAGATAGGTTGATAGATAGACGGAGAGATAAAGAGAAAGAAAAAGAGTGAAAATGAGATAGATTGACAAGGAGACGAAGTGAGAGAAAGGGAGAGAGAAAGAAAGAACTTGAGAAAGAGATCAAAAGATATAGAGTAAGAAAAAAAAGAAAAAAAATGGGAAAGAAGTAAGAGAGAGAGAGAGAGAGAGAGAGAGAGAGAGAGAGAGAGAGAGAGAGAGAGAGAGAGAGAGAGAGAGAGAGAGAGAGAGAGAGTTACAATGAGTGGAAGTAGCTGAAAAAGAGTGAAATGAGCCATCTGTGTTTTGTCCTTTACTTAAATTCTCTCCCTGAAGTGAAGGTTAAAAAATGGAAATTTTGACTTTGTCATTTATCACCAAAACAAAAGTTGGTGAAAGACTTCTTTCATATACACGCACATACACATACACACACACATTATATATATATATATATATATATATATATATATATATATATATATATATATATATATATATATAGATATATATATATATATATATATATATATATATATATATATATATATATATATATATATATATATATATATATATATATATATATATATATATATATATATAATATATATATATATATATATATATATATATATATATATTATATATATATATATATATATATATATATATATATATATATATATATATATATATATATATATATATATATATATATATATATATAGTATATATATATATATATATATATATATATATATATATATATATATATATATATATATATATATATATATATATATATATATATATATATATATATATATATATATATATATATATATATATATATATATATATATATATATATATATATATATATATATATATATATATATATATATATATATATATATATTATATATATATATTAAACGTTTAAAAATTAAATGATTAAAAAAATTATCATTGTCGTAAGCTACAAAGTAATATTTCAATTACGAAAGTTCTGAAAACGAAGTCGATACCTTTTTAGTTCTCTCTGTTCGTGATTCAATGGTTCTCTCTTGACCGAAGTTAAACTTCATTCAAAATTTAACTTCAAAAATGAAATTTCTCCTCAAATCTTTCTTTTGAACCGTCTTTCAGTTCGTCATCAACTGAAGATTGAAAATAAGGCTTCGGTGATGAAAGTTCTGCAGATAAAAGTTGTTGCTTCGTTTTTCATACCATTCGGGATTTGGTTGTTAGCTTCAATTTAAGAGGGATTCAATGAAGAAATTTTTGCATTTTCTTATGTGGTTTATGATGACCTTTTTAGGTCATTTCTAATTTAAATTAAAAGCAAGAAAATGAATCAGAAAAAGTGATAATCATCTTCAAAGTCTTATCATTAATGACAAATACATTACGCTAGAATAATATTTGTCAACATTATTATTATTATTATTATTATTATTATTATTATTATTATTATTATTATTATTATTATTATTATTATTATTATTATTATTATTATTATTATTATTTATTATTATTAATTAATTATTATTTATTATCATCATTATTTTTTGTTATTCATCATTATTTTTATTATTATTATTATATATTATTATTATATTATTATTATTATATAATTATATTATTATTATTATTATTATTATTATTATTATTATTATTATATTATTATTATTATTATATTATTATTATTATTATTATTATTATTATTATATTATTATTATATTATATCTTATTATATTAATATTATTCTGAAAGTTTTTTTTTAAGCCTATACTTTAACATGGTTTTGTAAGCCAAAATGGCCATTTGAATATTAAGTTACATTAAGTTGCTTCACCAAATGTGTATATATATATATATATTTCTTTAAAAAAAGTCAATGAATTATATATTTTCAATTTTAATAATTTTATTAAATTTATTTAAATAAATATATATATATATATATATATATATATATATATAATAAATATATATATATATATATATATATATATATATATATATATATATATATATATATATATATATATATATATATATATATATATATATATATATATATATATATATATATATATATATATATATTATATATATATATATATTATCCTCACCTCCACATTTCGCATACACTTCTGCCTTCGTTTCAACATCCACCTCCACCTCCACCTCAAAATTAAATTTTTGATAAGTTTTCACCTCCACCTCACCTCAACCTCCTACTTCGACCTCACCTCAAAACATATGCGTATCCCTTTGGGATACGCACATGTGCTTGTTATTATTATTATTATTCAAGGGGCGCATAAATAATGAAACGTCCATTAAATACTTTAAAAATATTCAAGAGTGAATTTTTTTTTTCTCACTTTTTATTAATTCGTGAAGACTTTATCGTTTGCCCACCGCAAAATTCTTTTACAAAGACGTTTTTTAAACATAATTAAGTACGCTTGCATTTCATTATATATATTATATATATATATATATATATATATATATATATATATATATATATATATATATATATATATATATATATATATATATATATATATATATATATATTATATATATATATATATATATATATATATAAAATATTATTTTTATTTTTATTATTATTATTTTTAAGGACATGGATTAAGTTAAGATTAGGACTTTAATGTATAATATAGCATAAAATTTAAAGTATCCAATATTTGTTTCTTAGTTAAAAATTTTATCATCATACAATAGTATAAAAAGAGGGTATCAACCTCAAAGATTGAGAACGACAGTTCTGTTGAGAATGAAAGGGTGCTTAGTAGTAAGGGCCAAATAAAGACTTCTAGACGAAATCAGATTAACTCAGAAAGCGCAAAAGCTGAAGAAAAGCTTTGTTTCTAAATCACAATTTAGGAGTTCTAAATTTAAAGTACTTCAATTTTGCATTTCTCTCCATGTTTTTACATATTATAATTTTTAAAATCAATATTCTAAAGAAACTATTATACTATATATTAAAATTACTTGTACCTACACATTTGAAAAAAAGAATAAAGTAAAGATAATTTAATTATTCCTTATTATAAAATTGTTAAATTTATTAAAATAATGAAAATTTTTTGAAAAATTTACTTTTTCAATTTCATCATACTTTTATTTAATTAATATTAATTATATATATATATATATATATATATATATATATATATATATATATATATATATATATATATATATATATATATATATATATATATATATATATATATATATATATATATATATATATATATATATATATATATATATATATATATATATATATATATATATATATATATATATATATATATATATATATATATATATATATATATATATATATATATATATATATATATAATAATATAATATAATAATAATAATAATAATAATAATAATAATAATAATAATAATAATAATAATAATAATAATGATAATATATGTAACTGAGTGATGAAAATTTATGATTATTTATTTTCACAATTTTTTATTTTTTCTTCTTTTTAATATTTTTGCTTGAAATCAATAACAAAAAAAATAATAAGAGAAGAGCAGAAAAATACAAAAAAAAAAAAAAATAGGAAAAGAAAAGCTAAAATGGGCGTAAAGTAAATGGAGAAAAAGAAAAAAAAGTTGAAAAAGACAAAAGTGAGAAAAAGGACAAAAGAGTTAAAAGTTCAAAAGTGAGAGAAAGGTCAAAAAAAGAAAAAGTAAAAAAGGACAAAAAATTACAAAAGTGAGAAAAAGGAGAAAAAAGAAAAAGTTAAAAAAGACAAAAGTGGGAAAAAGGACAAAAGAGTTAAAAGTACAAAAGTGAGAAATAGGACAAAAAATGAAAAAAAAATTAAGGAGAAAAAATTACAAGAGTGAGAAAAAGGAGAAAAGAATAAAAGTGAGAAAAAAAAGACAAAAAAAGGACAAAAGGGAAAATAGGGGAAGAAAAAGAGGAATTTTTTTGGTTTATTATAAAAGTCTTTTTGACAAATTTCGTTAAACGTCGATTCTGCCAAAATAAACGTCCCATTTTTAGTCTGAAATTTTTTTCGGCTTCGTTTCTTCCTTTTCCTTTTTTTTTTTCTTTTTTTCTCTTTCTAACTCTTAATTAATGTTTCACACTTTATCTCTTTCATGCTGCTCGACTTTCACATCCGCATACAGAAACGCACATCTAACAATTAATATATTATATATATATATATATATATATATATATATATATATATATATATATATATATATATAGTATATATTATATATATATATATATATATATATATATATATATATATATATATATATATATATTATATATATATATATATATATATATATATATATATATATATATATATATATATATTATATATATATATATATATATATATATATATATATATATATATATATATATATATATATATATATATATATATATTAGGAGTAGAGAAAAAATGATTGTTCTGAATATAATCTTCGATGTAACAGTGACATCTTTGAATTCACAAATCTTCTAACTATCGTCGTTCCTTAATACTCTTGTTGTTTCGTTTCTTTTCTCGTTACCTTTCTGAGAGATTAGGTCTTCTGAGTCGCCCGTCGAAATTTCAGCACGTCATTCCTATTTGGTTGCTCTCTATAGAGATGCTGGCTTTTCCCTTTGGAGCATGACTCATATTTCAGGGATTGTATTCTCTCATACAGTTTTTCGTAATTATCAACTCTTTTTCTCTCACTAACTCTCTCCAATTTTCTTCTCTCCGTCGAATCATTGGGTCACTTCCTTT
>SEYY01019257.1:25000-27500 GCA_009176605.1 Armadillidium nasatum | reverse complement strand
ATATGCATTTCATACGGTTCTTCATTCTTGATATATATATATATATATATATATATATATATATATATATATATATATATATATATATATATATATATATATATATATATATATATATATATATATATATATATATATATATATATATATATATATATATATATATATATATATATATATATATATATATATATATATATATATATATATATATATATATATATATATATATATATATATATATATATATATATATATATATATATATATATATATATATATATATATATATATATATATATATATATATATATATATATATATATATATATATATATCAGCAATATTCTAAAAAGTAATATACAAATTTAGTGTGAGGAAATTTTTTTTTAATTTTCTGTATGATTTTATAAAGAATGAGAAATGTTTTTCAATGTCAATAACTTTGAAAGATTTCAAAGTTTCTTAAAACTGTTTTTGTAAAAGTCTTTTAATTTTGAGAAAATGAAAGTAGAGAAAGAGAATGTAGAGAAGGTTAGAGAAAAGAAAGTAGAGAAAGTTTAGAGAAATGACTTAGAGAAGGTTAAAGAAAGAAAGTAGAGAAGGTTTTGGGAAAAAGAAAGTAGAGAAAGTTTAGAGAAAGGAAAGTAGGGAAGGTTTGGTAAAAAGAATGTAGAGAAGGTTAGAGAAAAAGGAAGTAGAGAAGTTTTAGAGAAAAAGAAAGCAGAGAAGGGTTAGAGAAAAAGTAAGTAGAGAAGGTTTGAGAAAAAGAACGAAGAAGAAGGTTAAGAAAAAGAAGAACGGAAAGTAAGTTAGAGAAAAAGAAGGTAGTGAAGGCTAAGAAAAGAAAGTAGAAATGGTTAGAGAAAAAGAACGTTGAGACGGTTAAGAAAAAAAGAACGGAAAGAAGGTTAGAAAAAAATAAGGTACAGAAAGTTTTGAGAGAAAGAAGGTAGAGAAGGTTAGAGAGAAAGAAGGTAGAGAAGGTTAGAGAGAAAGAAGGTAGAGAACATTTAGAGAATAAAAAAACGTAGAAAAAGTAGTTTGCAAAATAAATCTATAAATTGCTTAGCAATTACTCTGAATATGTAGTAATAATCCACATGGGACAGTCTAAAATTAAGGACTGTGGGACATTATTTAGTCTAGGATAAGATACATCACCTTTGCAATTGAAAAAAAAGTTTCTTAATTAAATTAAATATTTAAATTTCAAAATTGCTGACAATTTATTTGTGCCGTAATCGTTTCACTAACTGGTGGCCTTTCAAAGTGGACCAAACCAACACAGTCTCACCAAATGTAAGAAAACTGATTGAATCACCCATTTATAAACTGGGAACCTTTAAAAAATATTTCACATTTTCTGTGGAAATTCTTTTATTTACAGCAGGGGTTCTTAAACGACTCTGGTCCCAGCACCATTTTTTTTTATCTCTTGCTCGCTTGAGGGTCGCAATATATCGTATGTGTGCATGTGTGTGAACTTGTTTATTATGGTATTATTAAACATCTTGAAGTATATAATTTAATACACAAATAAATAATCTATGAAGAAGTACAAATGAATCCATAAACAAAAATAATAACAATGAATTTAAAAATAAAAAATAAAAATAAATAAATAAATAAATTATTCCTTTAATTTATAAAACGAAATTACTTTACAGAGGAAAGACAACTGCTTTTTGATACTGTGACATTTTACATTTCTCCTATACACCAATCAATTATAAAGCTGTTAAATTTCAGTATCACTATTATCTTAAAAAAAAGATTCAACAATATTCCGTTTTCACCCCATTTTCCGCCATTTAAAAAATAAAAATAAAATGAACTGAAACAATTCTTGCTGTCTTTAGCTATAAATAAAGCTCGTCCCATAAATATTTTATACAATTTTCCTTTTCACTGAAAATTTATAACTTATCTGAAGTTCTGTGAAGCTCCATAAAAAGATAATATACGTTCTTTTTTTGTGAATTCGCTCAGCTTTAAACTTCTCTTTTTTTTTGCTTCATTTTGTCTTTCGCTACAGTAATTACTTTTATAAGCAATATAAACTTTGCGAATATTTTAGGCTTGTTTTTGAAGTTAACTCGTAAATATTAGAGTAATTTATTATTAAATTAAAAATAAATAGGTTATATATATATATATATATATATATATATATATTATATATATATATTATATATATATATTATATATATATATATATATATATATATATATATATATATATATATATATATATATATATATATATATATATATATATTATAATATATATATATATATATATATATATATATATATATATATATATATATATATATATATATATATATATATATATATATATATATATATATATATATATATATATATATATATATATATATATATATATATATATATATATATATATATATATATATATATATATATATATATATATATATATATATATATATATATATATATATATATATATATA
>SEYY01019256.1:80000-99549 GCA_009176605.1 Armadillidium nasatum | reverse complement strand
TGATACTGCACACGAAGATGATAACTTTGGGACTGAGCATTCACAAAAGGTAGAAAGAGCTTTTATAGTAATGCTATTTCTTACTTATTATTTAAAGAAACACTTCTTCCTGAGGATTAGATTGTAGTTATTCTTTTACCTATTAGTGATATATATATATATATATCAAAGTTTATGGACTCTGAGCCTGAATTTCATATTCTTGGGTATAATCAGACATAATGAAGTACGCAAATTTGGATTGTAATGAGAAACTATAAACAAAAATGGTTTATTTTCTTTCAGGCAATTATGAACGTTCTTGGTGAAGAGCGGAGAAATAGAGTGTTAGCGGGTCTTTATATGGGCCGATCAGACGTTGCTTTGATGGTGAGACAAGCTGCGCTACATGTTTGGAAGGTTGTAGTAACCAACACTCCTAAAACTTTGAGGGAAATTTTGCCGACACTCTTTTCCCTTCTGTTAAGTTGTCTTGCTTCGACAAGTTACGATAAGAGACAGGTAAGTGCTTATTCTTTTTCCTTGTTTTTTTTCAGTCTGGGACCCAACTTCTGTCTGCCACACTGTTCTGTTCTTTATTATAAAATATTCCTGGAGATATATTTATATTTCTGGCATTTAAACTTGTGTGTTGATCTCTTTACCTGACCTGACTGTATATAAATCATTCTTTAACAGGTCGCAGCGAGAACTTTGGGGGATCTAGTTAGAAAATTAGGTGAAAGAGTTTTGCCTGAAATAATCCCAATACTAGAGGCTGGATTGAGTTCACCTGAATCAGATCACAGGCAAGGTGTTTGTATTGGGTTATCAGAGATCATGGCATCTACTAGTAAGGATATGGTTATGTGCTTCTCCAACAATTTGGTTCCAACTGTAAGGTAAGTAGTTCTTATATTAAGACTAGATTTAGCGTTTGTTTGTTTTTGTTTTGTTTTTTGTTTTTTTTTTGTCTTAAAGGTATCTCATTATTAATGTTATTGATATTTTAAGGCTAAATCACTGGATTTTGAAATACTTACATTTTTTATTATTTTTTTGGAGGTGATGAAAAAATTAGTGCTCCCTATATTGTCAAGTAAAGTATTATAATTAAAAATAAATCTTTCATAATTGTTGGTAATGCTTATTATGTATTTTGTTTTGCTAATCCTTGTATTATTTGTTATATACACTGTATTTTTATTATTTTATTAATGCATATTTTTTTTTTTTTTTTTTTTTTAATACAGGAGAGCGCTTTGTGATCCATTACCAGCTGTGAGAGAAGCTGCAGCTCATACATTTGATTCATTGCATTCAACCGTTGGAACAAGAGCTTTAGATGACATTTTGCCTCGTATGTTGGAACAGTTACAAGATGAAACCTCTGACCAGAGAGAATATGCTCTCGATGGATTAAAGCAAGTTATGACAATTAAGAGCAGAGTTGTACTCCCTTATTTAATTCCACAAGTAGGTAAAGTGGTGACTATTAATACCTTTATGATAATCAATATTATTTTTTCCTACTTTTATGTTCACAGCCAGTATTTATTGACTAAATATCCGGTAGAATTTTAAAAAAAAAAAATAAATTTATTGTTGAACTTAACTAAGTTAAACTAGTGTCAGGAACTTTCAGTTCATTGTATATGACATTGCTTATTTTATGTACACCCTCTATTTCAGTTGACTACAACCCCAGTCAATACGCAAGCACTATGCATTTTGTCTTCTGTAGCTGGAGATACGCTGACGAGGCATTTGAATAAGATTTTACCAGCTCTCTTGGCTGCTCTCTCTGAGACCCAAGATTCGAACGCCTACGATACCGCTTTAGGCCATTGCCAGGAAGTTATATTGGCTGTTAATGACGATATGGGTGTAAATACTATTGTGGATGAATTCTTAACATATTCCAAGTAAGTGAAATAATTATTAAAATAGGATGTTTTCTTGTGCCTTGGATAAAAGATTTACCTATTATACACTAGAATTATTAATTTAACAAATAATAAGTTTATTGTACCATATACAATAATAATGTATTATTAATATTATTATTTTTATATCAACATAAGGAAACGTTTTATTTTTTTTTCTATTCCAGTCACTTCATTTGTTTTAAAAATAATTTATTTTAATTAACTCTAGAGAGTATTTAATATTAACTTTTTACTTAAAATTTGAATTTCAAATCTTAAAATTTATATAAAATTTAAAATTTTAATTTGTCTAAACTAAATTTTTAAATTAAGAATTTTCATCTTGATTTCTTTTAATTTAATTAGAAATATTTATTACTTAATTTCTTTTGTTTGGATTTTTATTCCTGTAGAAGCAAAAACACAGAAACATCTCGTGCTGCTGTTTCTCTTCTTTACGCCTTCTGTTCGAATACCCGGGCTGATTATTCGGACTACGCACCACAATTAATTAGAGGTCTTATACAACTTCTTGTATCATCTGATCAGGTGACTCTGCAGACGGCATGGGAAGCCCTTAACGCCGTGACTAAGGTTAGTATTACGCTGCAAAAATTAAATTTTAATTGTAATTAAAAATTGTATTCGAAAATCATTATATTGGTATTTTCAAATTCTAAAAATTGTGGTTTGAAGAGATGTGAATATTTATTTATTTTTTTTTATTTTTTTTTTTTTAATTCACACCTCGGCCATTGACCTATTTTAAAAGGGGAACTTACTAGGACGTTCCTACCTAGTATCAGAAGAGAAATCAAACCACAGTGGCCTTCAAAACTAGATTAAGATTCAAGTTCATAATTAGAATTAGCATAATTTAAATTTAATACTTTAAAAACAAAGAATTTTTGGACTTTACCCAAAAATTTTGCTGTGTATCTAATAAAGAATTGTTTTTTCATTTTAATGTTTTGATTTTTGATTTATTTTATTTATTTTTTAAAAAAATAGTTTGCCTCACAGGCATTGATCTATTGGGTTTTGTTGTTACACACATTTAATTTAGTGATTAAATTTATTTATTTTTTTTTTTATTTTTATTTTTTTTTTATTTTTTATTTTTTAATGAAAAGTTCATATCTCACGGGCATTTCCCTATTCGAGGAGAGGAACTTTTCTAGGTAGTATATACCTAGGATCCCCAAGTGGGATTGAACCGGCGCCCTCAAGCACGTGAGTCAATCACTCTACCGTTTGAGCCACGGCAGACTGCTACACAACACTTAATTTTAGTGATTAAAAAATTTAAAGTTTTAAGCATTTGTCAAATAATGTTGCCTAAAGAAGTGATGTGAAGCCAAAATAAATTTTAACTTCATGCCAGACAACATATATATATATATATATATATATATATATATATATATATATATATATATATATATATATATATATATATATATATATATATATATATATATATATATATATATATATATATATATATATATATATATGGTAGAAAATTTCTTAAAGTTTGTGCATTGTTATATTTATTTTATTTTAGAGTCTGGATTCGGCTGATCAGAGAGCTTTAGTTAGCGATGTGAGACAAGCTGTCAAATTCACAGCGTCTGATCTCAAAGGACAATCGCTAATACCTGGTTTTTGTTTACCCAAAGGTTAGTAGTCTCGTGGGGAAAAATAGTAAATACTACTAATTTTATATATATATATATATATATATATATATATATATATATATATATATATATATATATATATATATATATATATATATATATATATATATATATATATATATATATATATATATATAATTCATGGAAAAAATTTGTGAAGAAGAGTTTTGAACTATGTTGCACCCCCCCCCCTTATCCAGTAGTCCTATTTCATCAAAAGTTTGATTTCTTGATAATTTTGATACACATGCGTATATTTTGTTCATTGAATTAAATTAAAAGTGTTTAATGTATAAATTTTTGCATTTTACAATTATGTATTGATATTTACATTGTGCCACTCATACCCAAAATTTATTATTATAAAAAAAATTCGTTAAAAAAAAAAAAAAAGTTTTTTTTTTTTTTTTTTTTTTTTTTTTTTTTCTGGTAATTGAAGTCTGATCGGAAGATCTTTTAGAAATAATGTAGTTTTTCAGGACGATGTTTCTGAGGTGACATAATTTAGTGGACTTGACATTTTGTTTTTTATTATTATCATTATCATCATCATCATCTTACTTTAATGGTGGTGTGCATTTTGCAGGTATTCAGCCAATCCTTCCCATCTTCCGCGAAGCGATTTTGAACGGTGAACCAGAGCACAAAGAAGCTGCCGCTAATGGTCTTACCGAAGTTATTCGTCTCACCAGTTCAGATGCCTTGAAGACGTCCGTAGTTCACATTACTGGTCCTTTAATTAGGATTTTGGGAGATAGGTTTACCTGGAATGTAAAAGTAGCTGTGCTAGACACTCTAGCATTATTGCTAGAAAAGGTAAGTGTATACAATCGACGTGTGAAACGTGCATTTTTAAAAAAGTACAAATACTTTATTTTTAATTTGATTTTATTTACTTGAGATTTTAAGTCTAATTTAAAGGTTATGAATAATTTTTAGAAAAGTTTTTTTTTTTTTTTTTTTTTTTTTTCTCAAAAGGCCGGACCTATGTTGAAGCCATTCCTTCCACAACTTCAAACCACGTTTGTAAAATCAGTTCATGACCCAAACAGGGTAGTTCGTCTTAAAGCTGGTCATGCTTTGTCTCATTTAATATCAATTCATACAAAACCGGATCCACTGTTCACAGAATTGCACAATTCCGTCAAAACATCAGATGACCCAGCCGTCAGGTAGGAAAAATAATAGAATTGTAAGTAATTTTATACTTTTTCAGTAATTAAGCGTATATTTATCATGTTACTTGACATTTCAGAGAGACAATGTTGCAAGCAGTGCGAGCTGTAGTTGGACCAGCCGGCTTCCGCATCAGTGACACTGTCTGTAAAGGCCTTGTTAATACTCTAAGTTCCCTTCTTCAACACGATCTTGATTCTATCCGTCTTTGTGCTGCTGGTGCCCTTGGAACGTTAATTCAGTGGCTGAATACACCAGAAAGTCAAAATGTTGTGTCCCAATATGTACTTGGTGAGTAATTTGGACACATTAAATATTATTGTCGAGTCTTGTTGCAAATAAATAATTCGACTACCAAGGTTAAAATTTTGTTCAGGTTTTTAGTTCATATTTTTTAAAGATAAATTTACTTAAATCTTAGTTATTTTTACGTCTGAGATATAGTAAACGAATCAATTTCTCTATGCTTATGTATTATTTCCTCGAATTTTGTCTTCTAAATTTGCAGGAGATGAAAAGTCGAATGCCGATTACAGAATTCTCCACGGCAAATCGTCAGCCTTGTTTTGTACTTTAAAATCATCATCTGAGCAACTCTTCAAAGTTGCATCAGAGGAAAAAGTTACAAATGCCCTTCTGAATTACATGGCATCAGATAAATTGTCTTTGGTTGAAAATGGTGTTGTGGGTGTGGGTTTCCTTCTGAAATATCAGATCCTTAATGATTTGAAAACCAATCATAGCCTTGTCATAGCATTTGGAAAGGTTAGTTATTATCTTTACTTTCCGGTCCTTCTATTTCAAGCAGCTTAACAAAAAAAAAAAACTCGAAGATGGGTATTCAGACACTATAAAACTTTTTACTTCTGTAGGAAACTTTTCACTATTATTTAAAATTTTCAAGTCCCTGTAACTTTATTAAAAAATAGTCCAGTTGTATTATGTGGTTATGATGATGAGATATTTAGAGATTTATTTAGGTAAAGCATATTTAAATGGTATATCATAAGTTTTATAACAAGCACACAAATAAAAGCTAAATGCTGCCTTATATAAACCTATAAGGTACAATTTTGATGTTTCTGTCCAGTGAGTTATGACTCATCTATTATCCAGTTCATTTATTCAAATAATAATAGTGGTAGTTTTTAATTATTATTCATTATCACATGCTACTTTTGTTGTATATTTATAATTTTTGATTTACTTTGTAGATGGTCAACCACCTAAATAACGAAGTCAAACAAGCAATGTGTAGGTCTTGCCAATACATCGCTGAGAAACTGGCAGAAAAGAAAGGTAATGACGTTTGTTTGCCTTCTGAAGTAGCACGACCTCTTCTTCCGATGTTGGTTAATGGAACGAAGGAGAAGAACCCGATTGTTCGATCATCGGCAGAAATGGCTTTGATTGCTATTCTTAAGCTTAAAAATGAAAATACAGCTGTTCAAGTAATTTTTATTATTTCTTTTTAGTTTGTAGGTTACTGATATATAAAAACTGAAATAATAGTAGTTATATTTCTTTATAAGATTAAATTAAGTTGTAATTATTAATTCTAAAAGTTATATTATTTATTCACTTACACAGAGAAAGTTCAAGTAGATATTCTATTTTTAGAATTGCTCAAAATTCATAAAAGTTACTTGAACATTTGGCTAGTTTTTAGTCGTGTGTGTGTGTGTTTTTTTTTTTTTTTTTTTTTTTTCCCTCTTAAAAAAAATAGTATAAAAGGGTTAGGTGACTAAAAACCGCCCCTTAAAGATAGCCTTGAACCCTTAGGATTAATCAGGGTTGAAGGGAATAAATAATTATCCAATATTAAACTGAGTAAAAATTCATTCAATTTAAAAAATTATTTTACAAAGAATCTTTTTACATTCTTACTATGTTCAAGTCTGGTAGACAAGAGTTTTAATAATAATATTTTTTAAAGATATTCTAATATAAGTCTTCGACTAAGGAATATTCTGAATGGTAATGAAAATAATAATAATTATTATTCTTTCCACTAAAAGGGGTAAAGTTTGCTTAAGTGGGAAATTTTTTTGGAAAATATTTGTAAATAAGCTTGAACTTATCTTTAATTGGCGCATTATACATTAGTAGTAAAATTTCATAGAATAAATAAATGGTTTTTGTTTTTTTTTTTTTTGTAATAAGTAATTAATATATTCTCATTATTTACTTTAATTTAAATATTTCTTCCTCAACAGACTATGTTAAACGTTCTCGATGGAGGAGCAAAAGACGCCTTATCAGATGCGATCACAAAAATTCGGGCATCCTACAGTCCTGTGACCGAAAGCGAAATGGATCCTTCTATTTTAACTTGACATCCTTTTAACAAATGAAGTTTTATTCCATTCATTATTGTTTTAAAATCTTATAATAAAAATTTCTATATATTTAATAATATATTGAGCGAGAGAGAAATGTTGATTTGTGATGTAATAAATGTGCCACTCTTTTTTGATTTTTTTTTTGGTCTCCTTAATAATAATAATTGTTTGGACGAGATATTCATATTGATTTAAGCACCTGTTTGGGGATTTTGTTTTAGGTTCTCACAAAACTTTGTTAGAAAATTGGGGATTCTGAATTCTTTACATTTTAAAATTCTTAGTACAAAACAGAAACCCTTGGAAAGGCAGTTCTTTGTATAATAATATAGTTTCTATCTAGAACATTCTCCTAATTAAGTTAAGAAAAATGTTAATTTTAAAAACTTCAATTTTACGTAATTTTTCACATTTCATTCATAGTGAAAATGATTGGCAGTTTGGCACCCCTTAAACCTTCAGCCCTGGGCAACTGCCAGTTTACCTATACCGTAAATACAGCCCTGCAGACATTACTTATCCTTTAAAGGGAAGTAGAATAGTAAGTAATTCAAACATTTTATAACTTAATTACATGAGTAGTTTTAAGAATATATTTTCCTTATAACTTGGCATAGCGTCGAATGTCATCATGGTATAATGCATTCACATAAATCCAAGACAAACTGTTCTTAAAAAAAATTTTTACAGCATCACAATATGTGACATGAATTCTTGAAGTTTGTTTTGATTAGGTTGTAATAAAAACACGACATAGTTAAACATTATATTTGATTTCCGAATCATATTGCATGGCAATTCCACTCCTTCCTTCGACTACTGTTCCTATAGGAACCGAACTTTCTTCACTTGGATTTAGGCCTTTCCATGATAAACTCTGCAGTACTTCTCCAGCTCCATTTTCGTGGAGTTTATACAAAGTTCCTGGTTTCCTTTCGATAATTTCTGTATCACTTTTCTCCCTAAAAAAAATTAAATATAAAAAAAAAAAAAAGTTAAAATTTTGTAAAGACTTAATTGAAATTGTTAAATGCTTTTGATAGAAATATTATATATGAATGGAGTCATATAATTCTACGAGAGAGGGTAAAAAAAAAAAATTTTTGCAAAAAAATAACTTTTTAAACAAAAAATCTCTAGTTAGCTTTTAGTATTTTTTACCCCTCAAAGGGCCTTCCACCAAATTAGACTTCAAAATTCTTGAGATTCAGTTTATTATTTTAAGTTTGTGAATTTTTCTTTGTTTCGTAAATGGTAAGTTTCTATAAACCTCTATTATATAGAATTATCTGAAACAAAACTATTCCATTTTCTTAAAGGCAATAAATCCCAAAAAATGCTAAAATAATTTAGCTATCTTTTAATACTATAGAAGCAGAGAAGTAGTCTAATAATTAATCATTTAATTAATTTAAAAGAAAGTCTTATGAGTCAATATTTTTGAAATATATTTGTAAAAATGGTATGGTAAATGATGGAATAATTGAAAGGTTAAAAAAAAAAAAAATTCTTCTAGTCAGTCCTCAATATCAATAAGGTTAAAATTTACCTTTATAAAAGATAGATATTTAATATTTTTAGTTTCAGGGTTGATATTTTTACCAAACAATATTTAGTTTATGATAATATTCATATTATTATTAATATTTACCTTTCTTCAGTGTAGTTTATTCCACTCGGAAGCGTTTCTTTAGTTTCTTTTTCAGATTCCTCCTCGATGTCGACAGTAAGTAGTTCGCTAAAATTAGTTTCAAAATTCAAACTCCATTCATAAAGTGGGTTAAGAGCCACCTCCAATTCCCATGGAGTTACCAATTTTTTGTACAAATAATTATCCTTATTCCGATCGAACAATGAATTTTCTGGACAGCTGACGTACACAAAAATGTCCGCGCAAACGATGTTTCCCAATTTGGCCTCGGTGATTGGACCAAGAACAAATAGGTAACATTTTTTGTTACTAGATTTAATAAGTTGTTTCATTCGGTTTGAAATTTCGCGATGATTGTGGATTAAGGTCATCAAAATACCAATGGATTTCGCTTCACGAACTTGTTCAATTTTTTTACTTCTTCCCATAACAGTTTTAATAAAATTGCAACGTGTAAATGACAGCTTCTCAACATCAACCAAATAAAATATCTTATCAGAAAATCGCATGTGACAAGACATCATTGTAGGATTTTCACCACAAATGTATATAAAATTATAATCTTTTAGCTCTTTATTTTCTGGTAAAATAAATTTTCTATTATTAATAAGCAATGTTTTTTCATTAGTCTCATTAATATTTAGCTCATCAACATTTACATTTTTAGATTCGTTATAATATATTAATTCGGCCTTCTCCGGAATCACTAATTTTGAGAGAATCAAATTAGAAAAATGCGTCTTCAAAGTACTGTAAAAAGATGCTGAAAAAAAATATTAAATACAATAAAAAATTATTATTATTTAATTACTAAACTAGATTTATATTCATTACCTATCACATATTTGACCAGGTTCCCGACTTTTCTCCTAACTCTGGTGGAAATTTTTGTAGGCCTCTGGCCTTTGCCCACCAGGGGTGAAAATAAGTATATAAGTATATAAATAAATAAACCTAACTAGCCAACTATTGGTTTCTCGAATTAGGTATAAAATCAGAAGTAGCTTAAAATAAGTTACCTTTTAGAACAGTAGAAAAATAGAGACAGTTAGAAGCCACACGGGCCTATCGAGACCGTCCTAGTCAAAACAAAGTCAATACAAGCTATATTCAAATTCAAGAAAAAAAAAAGTTTAGTTCTTTTTTTTTTTTAAATATACTTACAAATAAAAGGTGTAAAACATAAATCGTATAACAATATAACATCTTCATCTTCTTTAGGACTATCAGAGGATGACAAAATAAGTTCTATTAATTTATTTGATTCAAATGGTAAAAGCGAATTCAAAACAAATAAAACTGGAAGAGATATTGTAGGCGTTAAACAAGCATTGCCAAAATGTATCACTGCTTCAATTCCTCTTGGTTTTGATGATCTTTCATCAACACAGCATCTAGAAGAAACAACAATAAACAATATAATAATAATAATAATAATAATAATAATAATAATAATAATAATAATAATAATAATAATAATAATATGCATTACTGATGTAGTGATCTTTCTATATTTCTCGGGTACAAAAAATATGTATGAATTATTACTTTCGAACCTCATACACTGGTCTATTCTTTGGTAGCCAAAATAATGATAACTGACTTACTTGCCACAACTTCTATTAGAGTCCTGGAGAACAATTGGATTAAAGCCAATTTCCTTTTTCAGTAACTGACTCACAGAATGTGCATGTTGTTGACCATCAGGAAATTCTACACCAACCTTTTAAAAAAAGAAAAGTGCTGCTATAACCAACTAGTTACAAATTACTTCACTTTGGTATCATCTGCAAACTTAGAAACCTTACATTTAAGACCTTTGTCTAAATCATTTAGACACTACTACTATTAGTACTACTACTAAAAATAATAATAATAATAATCTCAATAAGATTACAAATAAAATTAAAGGCTCCATAACTTCTCATAAATATTATTATTTTTACAGAATTTATTACGATTTTTATATAAGTTAAAGAGATGCAATGCATCTTAGTTCTAGCTATTGACTTTTCTAATTTCTGATTCTTTGGCTGTGGGAGATTTATATTATAAGAATTTTGAGAAATATAATTTAAGATATTGTTACATACATTACATTTTATTCCTATTTTGTTCAGTATTTAATATATTATTTAGGAATATGAGAATGCTCAATATTTCACACTATCATACAATTTTAACTGTAAGCCCTTTTTTAATCACTTGTTGCTACTGATAACATACCAGTATAATAAAAGATCTTGTAGCTAGCTAAACATCAGGGAATTATTTTTGTAGTCATTAGTGGTGCTTTGAGAGTTTGGGATAAAAGATCTTTACATTCACTGTTACAATTGTTTGTGCTGCTTTGAGTATTCTTAATAAAAATTCTTCAAAGTTTCTGCTAGCTTACCCAAATTTTTCAGACATTGTAACATACAGTACCTGTGAAAAGTATGCAGATTCCTCAGATAATCACAATCCTAATAAATGAAATGTCAGTGCTTTCCAAGCTCACCTAATTTGGGTTTCTTCCTTTCCTATATATTGGGGACTTCACTACCAATAACAAATGATCATGTGCCATGCATTTGCATCTTCTATTATCACAGTATGCATGAATAATAAGCTTATTTAAAAAAAAAGTTACTTTAACTTATATATTACTGCAATACAGCAATGAAAACATAAATGCATGGCATACAATCATTTGTCTAAGGGGGCTCTGGCCCCTGTACCCCCAACCCTTGAGTACTAGTGATATAATTTATTTTCATTATATATATATATTATATATATATATATATATATATATATATATATATATATATATATATATATATATATATATATATATATATATATATATATATATATATATATAAATTATTATTCTTTTTGTTGTCTTGAATCCAATTTAGCAACATTGTAAAAAAAATAGACAGTAGAAAGATAATAATGTCTTTGAATGGGACAATTGAATTTTTTTAATTATTTGAAATTTTTATTTTCTTTCAATTTAAGTATTTTTGTTTTATTTTTTTCTTACAAAATCCTTTGCCATTCACTGATAAACTGAAAAAAATCATATTACTATCATTTCCTCTACATTTTTTTTCCTATATGAGAAGAAAAAAAATTCATAGTTCCATTCTACTTTACCACCCTATATATATATATTATATATATATTATATATATATATATATATATATATATTATATAATATTATATATATATATATATATATATATATATATATATATATATATATATATATATATATATATATATATATTATATATATATATTATATAATATTATTTTATTAATCTTAATGAAAAGTACAACCTATTAGTATCCAAGGAAAATTACTAAACCTTTTGAAATTTTAAAATATTTGATTAAAATTGAAATTTCAAAATATTAATATATAAGGTCAGACAACTTCTTAACCTAAGCCTATATATATATATATATATATATATATATATATATATATATATATATATATATATATATATATATATATATATATATATATATATATATATATATATATATATATATATATATATATATATATATATATATATATATATATATATATTTATATATATATATATATATAGGATTAGGTGTAGATTGTTTCTGAGTTTCGATATTTTTTTTTTATATCGATATTTATTTTAATCGATATCCTTAACATTAAGGTAGCTGTATGTCGCGGCAACGTTCTTGTATAGGTTAGGCCTCTTTTACGGCAACTTTGGTAGTTCAGGTTATGATAAGTCGAACTAAGTACGCTAGAAAAGTAAGTAATAATAATATGTGTGTGGTTTAATATGGGGCTGTAGGCCTGTATCTCGCGGCAACGTTCTTGTATAAGGTTAGGCCTCTTTTACTGCAACTTCGATATTTTCTAAAAATCAAAATTCAGAAACAATCTACAATTTAAATATATAAATAATATATATATTATATATAATATATATATATATATATATATATATATATTATATATATATATATATATATATATATATATATATATATATATATATATATATATATATATATATATATATATATATATATATATATATATATATATATATATATATATATATATATATATATATATATATATATATATATATATTTTTCTACACTAAATTTTTTTATTAATTTTTCCTAAATAATTAAATATAAAATTTGTATTTTTAGCTCAAAGATAGCTATAGAATCTCTTAAAATTTATATTCAGTAACCTGGTAAAAAGACAGTCAAAGGTCAATATGTCTTTGAATGTAGACAATAATGAAGGACATATAAAACATTCATAGTTGTAAATTTTTTTAATTTTGTTTTTGCCGTTTTTAGTTTACAAAATAGTTTTCCGCGTTTCAATTTACCAAATACAATTGAAATCAGATCATTTCGTCTTTGAAGTTCCAATAAATGGGTTAAAAAAAATTTGATCAATAGCACTAAAAAATTTACCATGGAAGATCTGTGATGAACACCAAAAGTTTTGGCCTATTTGCAATTTACAACATTACAGCATGATTACACAGACCTTACCTGCTTAAATTTATTTGCCAGTATCCATTCTGCGCATTCCTTAATACAGTATATTTGCAACAAATCCATTACACAAATCTATGCACAAAGCTCAAGAATGAAGTACAAGACTAATAATATTTGCACATGGATTGTTTGTTTACATCACGTGACCAAGATTCTTGCACTGCGAATTCTTGCCACAGATTATGTTCTTACTCAGAAACTTATCAAAGTCGTTTTCGTTCTGTCAAGATCATCTCTCAAATTTTAAAAACGCAGTTTAGATGATTGTTAAATTTTCCTTTGGTGTGTGTTATTATAATTATTAATTGTATTATTTTAAAGCACAAAACTGTTTAGCAATTTTTATATGTTTAAATAAATCCTAATTAAAAAATTGTTAAAATGAAAATTAAAGTAAAAAGTAATTAAAATTTCACAAATAATAAATTTTCTAAATCATGAAAATCTAATTAAATAATGTCCCTATGAAATAGTCTTGTTTTACTTCACGACCATATACATTAAAGTCTATGATCACGACTAAAAAACTCAAGATTGTGTTCTGAAGGTTTTGTACTTAAAGATTGTCTTCTTAAAATTAGGGAGGGAACCCTATTCGTCGTTGGATTTTTCATACACCTACAATGAAATTTATACAAGATCCTGAAGCAGTGATTTTAAGTTTCAAGCTAATCAACAAGGAGGAAAAAAGGTAAGCTTTATATTTATAAGAACTTCATCTTTTTGCTAACTTTGTTGGCTTTAGTGCCCATTCTCGTTTACGTCATTATTATGTTTGAAAATAAAAACCTTAATTATTATCTCACAAAAAAAAAAAAAATCTCTTAATATTTAAAAAGATATTTAATAACGAGTTTTCAAATTAAAGTGAAGAGGGGGAGGGGGAGTGTAAAAAATAACATAGATTTGCTTATTACATTGAGCCTAACTTAACAATCAATGACGTTGTCTGTAAAGTCTGTTAAAAATGTTAATCAATAAGAACCATCTTTGCGCAGCTATGCATGCCCTTGGAAGTTAATTCAGAGATTGAATACATCAGAGAGTTAAAATGTATCCCAGTTTGCACTTGGTAAGTAATTTGGACATACTGAGTATTATTGTTAGACCTTGTTACAAGTAAATAATTCAGTTACAAGGTTAATAACATTTTATTAAGGTTAAGTTAGATTATATTTTCTAAATGTAAATGTACTTAAATCTTAGTTGCTTGCATATCTGGGATATAATAAACAAAGTAGTTTCTCTAATTATGTTTATGTGTTATAACTACTGCCTCTAAAATTTCTTTCCAATTTGCAGGAGATGAAAAGTCGAATACCGATTATAGAATTCTCCACGGCAAATCATCGGCAATTATTAAAAGTTGCAGTAGAGGAATAGTTACAAATACTCTCCTGAATTACATGACATTAGATAAATTGTCTTTGGTTGAAAATGGTATTGTGGGTGAGTGTTTCTTTCTGAAATATCAGGTCATTAATGATTTAAAAATTAATCATAATTTGGTCCCAAAATTTGGAAAGATTTTTTATTATCTTAAATTTCCGGTCTTGCTACTTCTGTTTATTGTTTGTGATCTTTAAGTATCGATCTTTCTACTTTTATTTACTGTTTATTCTAGCAACCTCTACAAAATTCTGAATGAGTCTCCAGACAATTTGCAAATGCCGGCTATTTAGGTGAATTTTCACTCTTATGGGTATTTATATCCATTGTAAAACTCTCAGTCCCTGAAAACTTAAAATGATGTCCAATCTATATCAGGCATTAAAATTGTGATTAATTAAATATCCATTTAGAGATTTATTGAGGTAAAAAGTACATTTAATATAATTATAAAGAGCACACCAGGAGAACAAAACAATTCTGTTTATAATGTGTAAACAAGATGCAATCTGGAATGTTTCTGGTATGGTATATATATATATATATATATATATATATATATATATATATATATATATATATATATATATATATATATATATATATATATATATATATATATATATATATATATATATATATATATATATATATATATATATATATATATATATATATAGAGAGAGAGAGAGAGAGATATATATAGAAATAATATCGTATATATATATATATATATATATATATATATATATATTTATATATATATATATATATATATATATATATATATATATATATATATATATATATATAATATATATATATATATATATATATAAGAGGCGGTCATTCCAGGTATGCTAGGTAAACGGCGTTTACCCAATTTCAAGAGATTATGAAACTGTAGGCACCTGATGCAACAGATAATTTCATTTCTTAAGTTGGATTTATAAATCCAGAGTTTTTCCTACGTACAAATGAGATGCATAACAGAGCTATGATATATATATATATATATATATATATATATATATATATATATATATATATATATATATATATATATATATATATATATATATATATATATATATATATATATATATATATATATATATATATATATATATATATATATATATACATTATTGGGAATATTATGAAGGCAGAACTTCCACGAAGACGTAAAAAATGCAATTCTGTGATTTCACTCCACTGCCTAACAAAATATAGTACCAGACTAATAAAAATTAGTTTAATTTAAAATTAGCCTTAAAGGTTAAATATAATTAAAACTTTATACTATCGCTATTACAACGGACACTGCTCTTCCGAACTCTCTCGTAGCATACCTTCTCCTTTGAGAAGTGCTCGTGCGACACGTCTTTCTACATAGTGTCATCCTTTCTCTGTCCAACTCTCTGACCCCAGACTTAACCGCTATGCTCAATCTTACATGTACTCTACTGGTAAAGTCTGGAACAAACTTTCTTCATCTATTTTCCCAATGTCCTATTACTCACACACCTTCAAAAGCCTTGTTTCGGAACATGTCGGCCTTTAATCTGACCAGGATCCCGATTTGCTCCTTTCCTGGTAGAAATTTGCCCACCAGAGGTAAAAAAAAAAATTTTTTTAAACAATTAAATAAACTAAACAAATAATAATTTCAAAAGCAATTCAGTGCATACTTTGAATTTTCAGGAATTTCAACATGGAATACCTCTGAAAGTGGGGCAAGGTTTGGTTATTATATGTAAGTTAATTTAAATCTTTTACTAAGAGAGTTCTTTCCTGTTCAATACCAAGAACTGCAACTTCCAAATTCAGAAACGAACAAGTTCAACTTCAAAACTATGGTTTATCTTTTGTGGAAATTAGCATATATTTTCCTTTAATTTGTGAATGATATTACTGGCAAACCTTTTAGTGCCGTTGTCTGCCCTGATTTTGTGTAAAATGGGGTATACATATTTTATTATTTTGTTTAAATAGTGTGATTAATTTGGCAAATTATCTATTTTACTTTAACTGAGACTGTTCGAAAGACCATTGTGGCTTCTTATTTTTCTCTATTATACTTCATGTTTCTTATGTTTTACTTTTCATTTTAATGATCTTAAGTCTGTCACTTCACCATCTTTCTTTCTTCTCTTGTATCGTACCGATTTGTCAACCCCCCTTCTTATTATCTTTTCTTTTCTTCTTTTCTTTTTTCTTTCTCTCTTCATTCTCTTTTCTTCATTACTCTTTCTTCATTACTCTTTTCTTCATTACTTTTTCTTACTTTTCTTCTTCTATTTTCTTCATACTTTTTTTCTTACTCTTCTTCATTACTTTTTTTCTTTCTTTCTTTATTTCTCTTTTCTTCATTACTCTTTCTTCATTATCTTTTTTCTTTTCTCTCTTTTTCTCTTTTTCATTTCTCTTTCTTATTTCTCTTTCTCATTCTCTTTCTTTCGTTACTCTTTTCGTTTCGAAAACTTGTCCGCCTACAGCAGCAAATAGTTAGTTTTATGGAAAGATCCTGTGGAGCCAATGATATCTGATATTTCTCATTTTCTAATAAAGGTATAAAATCATGTCATTTTCATTTTTTTTTTTTTTTCAAAAATTCAATTCCTTCACAATTTTCTATTCCGATAATCTTATAAATAGTACAAAATATTTTTGTACCTTAGCACAAACGGTAAAGTGATTAGTTCACGTACTTAAGGTTGTCGATTCAATCCCATACTCAGATTCTAGGTATATACTACCAGGAAAGTTCCTCTCTTCGAATATAGGGTAATGCTGGTGAAATGTAAACTTTAAGTTAAAAAAAAAAAAAAAATAAACCTTCCTCCTTGATGTTCCTTTTTCTCTTTTTCCGTTATTCTTATTTTAATGCCACAAAAATTTCCTTCAGAAGACAAGTTTCCAAAGGGTAATTATTTTGAAGAGGCTGAAGAGTATCTTTAACCAGCACCAGATTCATCCTCTTTCAGTCATTATATGAGGGTTATATATATATTATATATATATATATATTATAACTGAGGTTATTTTATACTTATAAAGTTCTTCTGGAAAGGGTGCGGTCTAGTTTTTTTCGTCTTTTTCAACTCTTCATTCACCCTGACTTTGATATGTTGCATAACTTTTTTTTAAAAGTTTTTACACCTCCTGGGTATTGCCCATTCGAGGAGGGGAAGTTTCTAAGTAGTTTCTAACTATGGTCGCATACTTCCTCCTTTGATGATAGGATCCGCATGACGCATGGCTGATTGAAAAAGCGTCTTCAAGCCCTTGAGTTAATTACTCTATCTTAATGCCACAGTGTTGCAAATAACAATACTCCTCCGGACTCAGTCGCATACTTCCTCCATTGATGAGAGCTCATATGACTCTTCAGTCGCATACCTTCTCCTTTGATGAGAGTTCATTGACTAATATAGTCTTTTCTAACTCTCTAGACTTGAATGCTATGCTCATTCTTTCGTGTATTCTTATGGTAAGTTCTGGAACACTCTTCCTTCTTCTGATTCTCACTACGTTGTTTTTCATTCTTTTTAACACAGTTTAACTAAGGAGGTCGACATTTAAATTTTATTTTTAATTTTTATTTCTTTTTAAAAAAAATTTTTTAAATTTAAATTAAATAAATATATATATATATATATATATATATATATATATATATATATATATATATATATATATATATATATATATATATATATATATATATATATATATATATATATTGTATCTCCTCGGTGGGCAAAGGCCAGAGGCCTACCAAATTCCATCGAGTTGGGAAAAATCTATCATGGTCGATGGTGGCCGACGTGTCCAGATACACGACGTTTGAAAGTATGCAAGTCAAAGGAAGTTGGGAAAATAGATGAAGCGAGTGTGTGTTTCAACTTTACCAGTAGAGTACATTTAAGATTGAGCATAGCGGTTAAGTCTGGGGTCGGAGAGTTGGACAGAGAAAGGATGAGACTGTGTAGAAAGGCGCGTCGCACGAGCTCTTCTCAATGGAGGAGGTATGCGACGAGAGAGTTCAGAAGAGCAGTGTCTGTTGTAATAGCGATAGTAAAGAGAGAGTGACGCAACAATTCGACGGGCAGAAAGAGATTGAAGAGAGTTAGTAAGAGCAGGAGAGTTGATGAGACGAAATGCCCTAGACTCCACCTTGTCTAGGAGAGCTGTGTGTGTGTGGAACCACCCCAGATGTGCGAAGCATACTCCATGCATGGGCGAACAGCACCCCTATACAGAGCAAGCAACTGGGTGGCGTGAAGTAATTCTGAAGGCGCCTCAGAACACCCAACCTCTTAGAAGCTTGTTTAGAAAGAGAAGTAATGTGATCTTTCCAAGAAAGATCACGAGAAAAAGAAACACCAAGAATATTAAGAACAGATGAAGGCTTGAGTTGTGTTTTTCGAAGAAGATATCATAGTTGTGTGGAAGATTGTGTCGAGTGGAGGGATGAAGGAATTGAGTTTTTGAGGCATTGAAAACAACCATGGTTTCTCTGCCCCAATTGAAAATAAGTGAAAGATCAGAGGTTAGTTGCTCCAAGGCACCCTTCTCGAGTCTATCACTGCTGTTGGGTGGGACGTTTTTCAAACTGGAAGGAATATGAAGGGTGGAGTCATCAGCATAGGAGTGGATAGGAGATGAGGTAATAGAGAGAAGGTCATTAATGAAAAGTAGAAAAAGTGTGGAGATAGGACAGAACCTTGAGGAACACCACTATTAATAGATTTAAAGGAAGAACGGTGGCCGTCTACAACTGCTGCTATAAAACGACCGGAAAGGA
>SEYY01019256.1:57500-60000 GCA_009176605.1 Armadillidium nasatum | reverse complement strand
TATATATATATATATATATATATATATATATATATATATATATATATATATATATATATATATATATATATATATATATATATATATATATATATATAATATATATATATATATATATATATATATATATATATATATATATATATATATATATATATATATATATATATATATATATATATATATATATATATATATATATATATATATATATATATATTATATATATATATATATATATATTATATATATATATATATAATATATATATTATATATATATATATATATATATTATATATATATATATATATATATATATATATATATATATATATATATATATATATATATATATATATATATAATTCGAAATTGCTTGGAAATTGAGACCTCCATATATATGTCACAAAATGAAAAATGAAAAGAGAGTAAGAGCAGGTTGAAATTGCATTTCATTTGGTTATAAGTTTAATCACTCCAAGGTTGCAAAGGGGGAAATTTTTAAATACATTTTTCAATTACAGGATGTCATGCTAGCATTACTCTAATATTAATATTTAATAATTTAGGGTGTTTTTGATATAATTCAAAAGGATTCTAATTAATTTCTTTATTTTTAATTTTTTATTTTGTTATTAAATTTCCATATTTTAAAACATTAATTAGATGTATAACAGATTTAAGTGGTTATGCAGTGCATGGTTTTCATATCAGGAATATGCGCCATTACTGATACACACACACACGCACACAGCACATATATACACATATATATATATATATATATATATATATATATATATATATATATATATATATATATATATATATATATATATATATATATATATATATATATATATTATATATATATATATATATATATATATTTATTTATATTTACTATATATATATATATATATTAAATTTTATTTATATATATATATATATATATAATAATATAAATATATATATATATATATATATATATATATATATATATATATATATATATATATATATATATTATATATATATATATATATATATATATATATATATATATATATATATATATATATATATATATATATATATATATATATATATATATATATATATATATATATATATATATATATATATATATATATATATATATATATATATATATATATATATATATATATAATATATATAACGTGCACTCAATCAGCCTGTGCCGAAGAAGGGGGACTCCTCTCAACCCTTCAATTATCGTCCCATTTCTTTGACCTCCATTCTCTCTAAAGTTTTCGAATCTATCCTTAACAGGAAGATTTGGAAACATCTCAATTCTTCTAATCTTATCTCTGATCGTCAGTATGGCTTTCGTAAGAAACGCTCTACTGGTGATCTTCTTTCCCTTCTCTCTGACTCTTGGTCCTCCGCTCTTCGGCATTTCGGTGAATCCTTTGCTGTCGCGTTGACATATCGAAAGCCTTCGATAGAGTCTGGCACAAAGCTTTGATTTCTAAACTTCCCTCTTTCGGTATCTATCCTTCCCTCTGTGATCTTCTCTCTAATTTCCTTTCCGGTCGTTCTGTAGCAACTGTTGTAGACGGCCACCGTTCTTCCTTTAAACCTATTAACAGTGGTGTTCCTCAGGGTTCTGTTCTATCCCCAACACTTTTCTACTTTTCATTAATGATCTTCTTTCTATTACTTCATCTCCTATCCACTCCTATGCTGATGACTCCACCCTTCATTACTCCTTTCAGTTTGAAAGACGTCCATCCCAACAACAGTTATTAGACTCGAGAAGGGTAGCCTTGGAGCAACTAACCTCGGATTTTTCACGTATTTCAAATTGGGGCAGAGAAAACATGGTTGTTTTCAATGGCTCAAAAACTCAGTTCCTCCATCTCTCCACTCGACACAATCTTCCACACAACTATGATATCTTCTTCGAAAACACGCAACTCAAACCTTCATCAGTTCTTAATATTCTCGGTGTATCTTTTTCTCGTTATTTTTCTTTAAAAAAACACATTACTTCTCTTTCTTAACAAGCTTCTAAGACGTTGGGTGTTCTGAGGCGCCTTCATAATTTCTTCAGGCAACCTCAGTTACTTGCTCTTTATAGGGATGTTGTTCTCACACTTCTCTGTTGGTTCCACTCATACAGCTCTCCTGGAGAAGGTGGAGTCTATTGCTTTTCTTCTCATCAACTCTCTCTCCTACTAACTCTCTCCAATCTCTTTCTGCCCGTTGAATTGTTGCGTCACTCTCTCTATGCTATGGCTAACACAACGGACACCGATTTCTGAACTCTATCGTCACATACCTCCTCAATTGAGAAGCGCTCGAACGACATGTCTTACTACACAGTCTAATCCTTTCTCTGCCCAACTCTCAGACCCCAGACTTAACCGCTATGCTCAGTCTTCTATAAACTCTACGGGTAAAGCCTGGAACACACTCGCATTGTCTTTTTCCCAACTTCCTTTGACTTGCAC
>SEYY01019256.1:42500-55000 GCA_009176605.1 Armadillidium nasatum | reverse complement strand
CTACAAGTTTAAAAGATTTTACATTCATTTTATATAGAATTAATGAATGAAATTTGAAATTAACTGAATAAAAATGAAATGAAATCCTTTTTAAAATTCAAAAACTTCCTTTTTTTATTTTCGTCACTCCGAAATCATTTTAAAAATCATTTTAAAATTCAAAAACTTCTTTTTTTTATTTTCCGTCACTTCAAAATCATTTTAAAATTCAAAAACTTTTTATTTTTATTTTCTGCCACTCCGGGGTCACCAATTGCCATTTTAAAATTCAAAAACTTCTTTTTTTTTATTTTTTTTATTTATTAATTTTTTTTTTGTCACCCCGGGGTCACCAATTGCAAGTTGAAAATTTATTCCAACCTAAAAATTAAACTGTTTCACTGAAAACTTAATTAACTATTTTAATATTTTATTTATATTCATTATTTTAATTTTTATTGGTTCCGTTAGACTGGATTTTTCTAATTTTAATTAATTATATAATAAAATATTTTTAATTAATTTTTAATCATTAAATATTCCAACCATTTAAATACTTATAAAACAACCGCATTTCCGGCGTGTCATTATTATTATTATTATTATTATTATTATTATTATTATTATTATTATTATTATTATTATTATTATTATTATTATTATTATTATTATTATTTTTTTTTTATCATTATTTTAATTATTGTTGTTATTATTATTTTTATTGTGATTACTATTATTAATTTTATTAAGATTATTTTTATTATTATTATCAATATTATTATTATTTCATTAACCATTTTTATTATTATTATTTTTTTACATTATTTATAATAATTTTCTTTGCCTGTTTTTTAAATTTATTATTACTATTATTTTTTTTTAACATTACCCATATTTTATATATATATATATATATATATATATATATATATATATATATATATATATATATATATATATATATTTATATATATATATATATATATATATATATATATATATATATATATATATATATATATATATATATATATATATATATATATATATATATATATTATTATATTATATAATTTAATTTAATTAAATTTATTTTTTTTCTAAAAAAGTAATAATTACAAAATTACACAAAATTACTAAATTAATGAAGAAAATAAAATTGAAAACCCATTTTTTTCACTGTATTTCGGCGGCCATCTTGAAAGTTTGATTTTATTAAATCTTTTACTCCGTTTAAAACTGTTATTCAATAACTGGAGTTAAAATAGAGTTTGAGAGGGGGGATTTTTATAGAGTAGGGGAGGGGGTGGGGTGGAGGAGGTGGAGGTTGTGATAGATTTTATATAAATCTAAAGATAAATGGTATTTTATTAATTGTAATACTTTTTTTTTCAAGTGGGAAATGGTAGAATTAAAAATAAAATAATAAAAATAATAATAATAATAATAATAATAATAATAATAATAAATAATAATAATAATAATAATAATAATAATAATAATAATAATAATAATAATAATAATAATAAAATTCCAAATTCCAAAATTTTTATTCAGAGATATAATTACAGGTTTATATACATTGTTTTTAGGTCCTACTCTACAAGATACAATATTTAAATAGTTGTACAGAAAAGGGTTACTAAGGGGAAGCACATTGGTTTCCTTTGAACCCCAAAGTTTAGTTGAATAATATTACATCAATATAATTAAATATCAATTTTAGTACGAATATGATGCATAGTATAATGAGAAAATAATAAATATAGTAATAGTTAGTACAATAGTAATCGTAATAAATTTATGACCATAATAGTTATAATAGTAGTTTATAATGGTAACAATGGTGAGTTAACGACAACAAGAACAATGAAAGCTAGTAATAAATAATAATAATAATAATAATAATAATAATTAATAATAATAATAATAATAATTAATAAATAACAATAGTAAATAATAATAATATAATTGTATTTTAATTTTATTAAATCAGTAGTAATTCTATATAGTTAGCATTACTGTTAATGTTAGCGTCGCTAGAATATATGTAATAAAAAATAATATGACAAATAATAGTTAATGTTAATAATAATAAGAAAAAATAATAATTAATGAATAATAAAATAATAATAAAAATAACAATAATAATAATAATATGATAATAATAAAATAATAATATAATACAGAATTGTTTTTTGAGAAATTGAGAAAAGAATGCCCAATATTAACCTCAAAGAATACTCTTTGGGTGTCGTTCGATCGGCAGTAAGTGTGGGTTTTATGGAGTTTAACTTTCCCAAGAAAATTTGTTTACATGTGAAAAGGAAAACCAAACTTAACGAAGAAGGAGACGCAAACCATAGCAGCAAAAATAATTAGAATTATAATAATAATAATAATAATAATAATAATAATAATAATAATAATAATAATAATAATAATAATAATAATAATAATATAATAATAATAATAATAATAATAATAATAATAATAATAATAATAATAATAATAATAATAATAATATTTTTGATAGTAGAAATTGATTTTGACACTGATTTCCCTCTTATTTTGATGACCTTTGGTCTCTTTCCACAATGACAATAAGGTCAAAATTATAATAAACACCGTAATAATTATTATGTATATGCAACAAAGATTTTAAATATTAAAACAATATTGACAGGAAAAAAAATGAAGAAACTCTTCTCACATCAGAAATTTCAAACTTTAAGCTCTATTTAATATATATATATATATATATATATATATATATATATATATAATATATATATATATATATATATATATATATATATATATATATATATATATATATATATATATATATATATATATATATATATATTATCCAAGGCGATCAGGGAATACGAGTAGGGAGCTGCATCCACCACTCAAGGTCGTTTTGGTTAGCGAAATGGAAGACACGTGCACAAGTATAAAATAATAATAATAATAATAATAATAATAATAATAATAATAATAATAATAATAATAATAATAATAATAATAATAATATAATAAAATAATTATTTTTTGTTATAATTATATTATTGTTATAATCCTATAATGCAAGCGATATTATACACTAACAGTAATATTATACTATTTTTACATGTATTACTGCTTGAGATGGTAATTATTATTATTATTATTATTATTATTATTATTATTATTATTATTATTATTATTATTATTATTATTATTATTATTATTATTATTATTATTATTATTATTATTATTATTTCATTATTTTTACTATTATTGTTATTATTATAATTATTACTATTATTATTATTATTATTATTATTATTATTATTATTGTTAGTGTTTATTATTAAACTTAATATTATTCTTTATCGTTACTTTATCCTTAATTGTATTAATATTACTGAAATTAGTTGTAGAATAAATATTAGAATCCTGTTCCTGTTAATATTGTTTTTATTATTGCTATTACTATTATTCGATGAATTGTTTATTTGAATTTTGTTACTGAAAATTGAATATAGATTAAAGCTCAAAGATTACCAATATTTCTGAAAAGTCTTATCATAACTTGACAATTCTTATTATTATTATCTTTGTAATAATCATTATTATTATCACTCACTATCACAACTACTTTATGAATTATTATTATTAGAATAATTATTATTGCTCGTTATATAACATGCATCATATTTGTATCCTAATGGTTATTAAAATATATTGATGAACTATTTATCAACTAAACTTTGGGGTTCAATGGAAAATAGGTATCCCCTTGAAGCCCCTTTCAGAAGCAAATATATGCTTTGGATTCAATGGAAAAAATGTGTATCCCTTGGAAGCCCCTTTGTAATTAACAAATTATTAATATTGTATTTATACTTGAAACATAAAATTATTACTTCTGAATTATTATTATTATTATTATTATTATTATTATTATTATTATTATTATTATTATTATTATTATTATTATTATTATTATTATTATTATTATTTCACTAAATCAATCCAGTTGACTTTGATAAAATAAATGTTCCTTTTGTCAGATAATTATTCTCACCCACGACAAAAAAAAAAAATTGGCTTTATTTCTGAGAATTACGGTCCCCAAACGCTTCATTAAAAAATAAATAAAAAAATAAATAAAAAGAATAAAGGAAAAAAGGGTTAATCTGCCTTTAAAGGTGCTTGGTGGATATATACACCAAATACGCAAGCATTGCGTATATGATGACGCGTCGGACTCGATTTTAAGAGAGAAACACATTCTCTCTCTCTCTCTCTCTCTCTCTCTCTCTCTCTCTCTCTCTCTCTCTCTCTCTCTATCTATCTATCTATCTATCTATCTATCTATCTATCAATCTTTCTCTATTTATTTATCTTTACTCTAACTCTCTCTCTCTCTCTCTCTCTCTCTCTCTCTCTCTCTCTCTCTCTATATATATATATATATATATATATATATATATATATATATATATATATATATATATATATATATATATATATATATATAATATATATATAATATATATATGTATGAATTAATAATAAAACTGAAAGTATTAATCATAAAGGGATGTAAGCTATTTTTTTTATTTTGGAACTCAGCTTTGATGATCTCTCTCTCTTTCTCTCTCTCTCTCTATCTATCTATCTATCTTTCTCTCTCTCTCTCTCTCTATCTATCTATCTATCTATCTCTCTTTATATATATATATAGATATGTCTCTCTCTTCCTCTCTCTCTATCTATCTATCTATCTCTTTATATTTCTCTTTCTTTCTCTCAACATCCCTCTCTTTCTCTTTCTCTATCTAAGCCTCTCTCTTCTCTCTCTCTCTGTCTCTCTCTCTCTCTCTCTCTCTGTCTGTCGTCTTTCTGTCTGTCTCTCTACCTCTTTCTTTCTTTCTTTCAACCTCTCTCTACCTTTCTCTTTCTCTATCTCAACCTCTCTCTCTCTTTGTCTGTCTCTGTCTGTCTGTCTGTCTGTCTGTCTGTCTGTCTGTCTGTCTGTCTGTCTGTCTGTCTGTCTGTCTGTCTGTCTGTCTGTCTGTCTGTCTCTCTCTCTCTCTCTCTCTCTCTCTCTCTCTCTCTCTCTCTCTCTCTCTCTCTCTCTCTCTCTCTCTCTCTCTCTCTCTCTCTCTCTCTCTCTCTCTCTCTCTCTCTCTCTCTCTCTCTCTCTCTCTCTCTCTCTCTAGATGTTCTTCTCCAACATTGTGAACACAAACAAATTTTTCATTATCAAAAATCAAACACGAAAAGCCTCGAATGATTTCAAAGTCATCGACGCCATCTTGAAATTTGATTTTGCCACACTGTTTACATATTCAAAGTCCCTAAACTGTAATTTAATTATCACAGTTGAATACAGTTATGAGATGTGTGATGTGTGTGGGGGGGGAAGGGGAAGGAGTCTTTCTTTTTGTGTGGGGGCTTAAAGGTTTTGATAGATATTGCATTTCATAATGATAAATGGAAATATATTAGTTATATTAGATATTTTTTTTTTTTTTTTTTTTTTTAGGGAATAGGGAGACTGATCATAAATATTCATAAACATTTCTCAGGATTACCTCTCTATTCCTATTAATAATATTAATTTGATTATATATATATATATATATATATATATTTATATATATATATATATATATATTATATATATATATATATATATATATATATATATATATATATATATATATATATATATATATATATATATATATATATATATATATATATATATATATATATATATATATATATATATATATATATATATATATATATATATATATATATATATATATATATATATATATATATATATATCTATATATCTTATTATTTTGGTTTTTTTTTGTTTTTTTTTTGACCAAAGTTTTTTGGCTTCTTTCTCCCTCTTTTCCCGTCTCAGATTCTCTCTCCCTTTGTCCTTTTTTCATCTCTAACTTTCTCTCTCCCTTTCTTTCTGTTTCCCCTCTTTAAGTTTTTCTCTTTCCAATATCTAAAACTTTTTTCTCTCTCCTTCCGCTTTAATTATCTCCCCTTTATCTCTTTTTTTTCCTCTCTAACTCTCTCTCTCTCCCTTTCTTTCTCATTCCACTCTCTAATTCTCTCTCATTTTATCTCTCTTTTCCCACTCTAACTCTATCTCCCTTTTTCTCTCTTTCCACTCTTTAATTTTCTCTCTCTTTTCCCTCTCTAACTCACTCTCTCCCTTTTTCTCTTTTCTTTTTCCAATTTTTTGTTTGTTTGTCTGTCTCTTTTCTTTCTGAATGTCTCTTTTCTTTCTCAATGTCTCTTTCCTTCTTTCTATAATCCCTTAACCTGGAAGAATGAATTATATAATACTATTTTTATTTATTTTTTTGTCCTGTCGTTTCTTTCTTTACTCTCTTTCTTTTTCTCTATCTTTTCTTCTACTCTCTTTATCTTTTTCTCTATTTCCTTTTCTCTCTTAAAAATATTCTCTCTCTCTCTGTTTCTCCCCCTCTCTCTCTGTTTCTCCCTCTCTTTTTCGTCTTTTATACATATATTAACTCTCTCTCCTTCTTTCTTTCTCTCTCTCTCTCTCTCTCTCTCTCTCTCTCTCTCTCTCTCTCTCTCTCTCTCTCTCTCTCTCTCTCTCTCTGAATTCCATTAAAAACAGTAAGCATATGTCAATAAACAAGAAATGATTCCTAAAATCCAAAACCCTTTTGAGCTTATTGTTTCCTCATTTCTGACATTTATTTTAATTTTCTACTTCCTTATTGAAGCTCCCAAAAATTATTTGATTCTGAGCCAAGATAAACAAACCAACGAATAAAAGAAAGACCTTGAATTTCCTTTTGTTGTGTCAGCAGTTTCATGTCTATTTAATTGATAATTTTTAAAATCATATATATATTATAATATAAATATATATATATATAGATATATATAGCATAAATTTATATATATATATATATATATATATATATATATATATATATATATATATATATATATATATATATATATATATATATATATATATATATATATATATATATATATATATATATATATATATATATATATATATATATATATATATATATATATATATATATATATATATATATATATATATATATATATATATATATATATATATATATATATATATATATATATATTTTTTTTAATTAAAATAATTAATAATTATTATTATTAATAATTAATTATTATTAGCACACGGTAAAGGTTAAACTTTCTTGATTTTTCAATTTATAGAGATAATGACTAGTTAGCCTGAAAAGGAGAGAGAGATTTGGAAGGAGTTAGCTGTGTTGTGTTATTACGTGTTTCTTTTTATTTTATTTTCAATATTTTAAAATACAAATGATTTTATTTCTTTTTCGTTCATAGTAAATTTAAAATATTTAATAAGAATTGATTGAAAATTTTAATTTATATTTTAATTTTATTTAAATGAGAAAAGCAAGAAGAGATATATAGATAGATAGATAGATAGATAGATAGATAGATAGATAGATAGATAGATAGATAGATAGATTGGTAGGTAGGTAGGTAGGTAGGTAGGTAGGTAGACAGATAGATAGATAGTTTGATAGATAGATAGATAGATAGAAAGATAGATAGATAGATAAAGAGAGAGTAAGTGAAATGAAGAAAGAGAAGAAAAAGAAAAAGAGAGAAAAAAAGAGGGAGTGAGGGAGAAGGAGGAAGATAAAAAGAAAAAGAGTTGGGAAAACGAAAAAGAGAGGTAGATAGATAGATAGATAGGTAGATAGATAGATAGAGAGAGAGAGTTTGAACCGTTTAAATATTGCGAAAAGTTTCAAATCTATTTTATCATTAGGAATAACCATTGGTAAAAGATGCTTTTTACGAGAAAACTTTTTAAAAAAGTTACGTCAAAAACAAGATGGGAGGAAGAATGGGAGAAGGAGGGGTATGGAAGAGGAGGGGAAGAAGGAAGGTGAAGGGGGAGGGGGATGGAAGAAGAGGGGAAGAAGGGAGATGAAGGGGGAGGGGAGTTTCAAAAGGAAACAACAAGGTTAAATATCGTTGATATGAAAGTGGCATATAGTGATGTATGCGTTCTTTGATATTTTGAACAACAAATTGACAGCATTCTTTTATTACTTTTAAAAATAATAATAATAATAATAATAATAATAATAATAATAATAATAATAATAATAATAATAATAATAATAATAATAATAATAATAATAATAATAAAATTAATATTATTATTATTAGAAAAATAATGATAATAATAAAATTATTATTCTTATTAATACTATTTCTTTAACCCAAGTTGATTATACTATTAATTATGCAACTACTATTATTACTGTTATAAATAATAATTTTATTACTACAACTGATACTACTACTATTACTACTACTACAATAATAATAATAATAATAATAATAATAATAATAATAATAATAATAATAATAATAATAATAATAATAATAATAATAATAATAATAATAATATAATAATAATAATAATAATAATAATAATAATAATATAATAATAATAATAATAATAATAATAATAATAATAATAATAATAATAATAATAATAATAATAATAATAATAATAATAATAATAATAAAAATAATAATAATATGTAATTAATTTTTCACCAATGAATATTAATGTTTTTAATCCTTATATCGAAAATTTTTAAATTAAATTTTTTTTTATTAATTTGTATCATTTTTTTCGGTTTTGTCCGAAATATTATTAATTTTTTTTTTTAAATTAATTAAAAAGGAAATTATTAAATTACTTTTTTTTTCTTTTAACGAAACAGTTCGTTTGTTTTACGCTCACCTAATTTTGGAAATTATTTTGAGCAAAACAAGCTCATTTTTTTGTCCTCATTTTCTTTTCGTTTGCACACAAACACATGTACACTCACCCGTGCAAACACACACATATATGAGAGAGTGCACACACACACACACACACACACACACACACACACACACATAATCAAACTTGTTTGAAATAAGATGAAATACATTTGAGGATGGCTTCTGTTTTTCATTTACTTCAATAATTCAGCTATTATATATAAATGGCAGCAATAAGACAGATAGGACGGGCAGATGAGCAGACACTGGAACAAACTAGGGCTGACCGACGCATCGGTGTGGTGTGGTGTGGTGTGGTGTGGTGTGGTGTGGTGTGGTGTTTTTTGTTGTGGTGTGGTTTGTTGTGGTGTGGTGTGGTGTGGTATGGTGTGGTGTGGTATGGTGTGGTGTGGTGTGGTGTGGTGTGGTGTGGTGTGGTGTGGTGTGGTGTGGTGTGGTGTGGTGTGGTGTGGTGTGGTGTGGTGTGGTGTGGTGTGGTGTGGTGTGGTGTGGTGTGGTGTGGTGTGGTGTGGTGTGGTGTGGTGTGGTGTGGTGTTGCGTTGTGTAGTGTTGCGTTGTGTGGTGTGGTGTAGTTTGGTGTCAAAACAGATGTATCCTCTGACTATAATAATAATTTATTTAATAATACAACAACAACAACTACTACCATTAATACTGATGCTAGTACTATTATTGCTACAAATATTGTTACTACTACTGCTACTACTACTGTAACTATTATTAATACTACTGAGACTACTACTATTACTAAAATTAATGCAACTGCTACTACTACTATTACCCAAATACCACTACTATTTATACAATAACTACTACTATTAATACTTATGCTATTACTATTATTAATACTACAACTACTTCTATTACTACTATTAATACAACTGCTACTACCACTATTATTACTATTAATACAACTTCTACTATTAATATAACTACTGTTAATATTACTGGTACTATTTCTATTAATAGTATTAATACTACTGCTACTACTAATATTACTAATAATGCTTCTAACTTCACAATAACCCTTCAACAATTTTTAATAACATTATATAAAAGAATAATAATCTAATTTATAATAATAATATATTAAATATAATATATAATAATAATATATAATATAATATATATATAATAATAATATATATTAAAAATATAAAAGATATTAAAATGTTTTTCAAACTTAATGACAAAAATATTACCAGTGAAATATATAAAAAACAAGAAATGTTCAAAAAATACCTAAAATAATTGGTAAGAATTGAATTAAAATTAAATTAAATTAAAAAAAATAAAAAAAAAATAAAAACTGAAAGAACAAAACCTCAAAAAAAATTTCTGAACGAAAATATCTGAGAAAAATTGCAATAAGAAAAAGAAACGAAACAAATTGATAAAGATGAAAACTTTTATTTCTTCTATTGTAATATTGTGGATGAATTTGAGAATAGGGTAAGTGTTATTTATATATATATATATATATATATATATATATATATATATATATATATATATATATATATATATATATATATATATATATATATATATATATATATATATATATATATATATATATATATATATATATATATATATATATATATATATATATATATATATATATATATATATATATATATATATATATATATATATATATATATATATATATATATATATATATATATATATATATATATATATATATATATATATTATATATATTATTTTTTTTTTTTTTTTTTTTTATTTAATACAATATATTTAATAATAATAATAATAATAATAATAATAATAATAATAATAATAATAATAATAATAATAATAATAATAATAATAATAATAATAATAATAATAATAAATAATAATAATAATAATAATAATAATAATGATAATAATAATAATAATAATATTAATAATAATAATAATAATGATAATAATAATAATAATAATAAATAATAATAATAATAATAATAATGTTAAATTATTCTTCTATTCTTTTTATTATTAATATTGTTATAATTGTTATCGTTATTATTACTTTATTATCAATTATTATTATTGTTATTATTATTGTTATTTTTGCTATTATTAATCATTATTATTTATTATTATTATATTATATATATATATATATATATTATATATATAATATATATATATATATATATATATATATATATATATATATATATATATATATATATATATATATATATATATATAATATTATATATATATATATATATATATATATATATATATATATATATATATATATATATATATATTATATATATATATATATTGAGAGATTTTATTGATTTTTCTATTTTAATTTTTATAAATAAATAAAAAGACCGAAAATGCGAAGTTCATTTTTATTATTAAAGGCCAAAGTTTCGAAAATCTTTTTCCATTTTCAAGGCTTAAAAAAAAAAATTTTAAATTTTTGTTAATAAAAGCCCAATACTAAAATTAAAAATCCAATTGACAGTTTTAAAAAAAAAATTAAAAGCAATATAAATATAAATTACCTAACTACATGGTGCAAATTAAACTAAAAAATATTCAAAATAACAAATTATTAAAATTTCTGGTTGGTTGACTATAAAAATCTAATTAAGTTACTTCAAAGGAATTGAAGAATTATCGTATTTGTTGGATGAGTTTGCTTAATAAAGAAAGATTCCGAAATTAACAAGCTCTCTCTCTCTCTCTCTCTCTCTCTCTCTCTCTCTCTCTCTCTCTCTCTCTCTCTCTCTCTCTCTCTCTCTCTCTCTCTCTCTCTCTCGTACAACACTGTCCCTGTACCCAATTTTAAAATTACAAGTCAAAGAATGATTTCTAATAATTGAACGTTCCTATACAGATAATTCTAAGCCAGTTCTATGACTCACACCCCTGTGACCGTCAACGCGACCCCTAAGCATACCCCGGTGCAACCGACGTACGTTCCCAAATTACACTTAGGAAATTTGTATAAATATATTACATTGGAACACATCAACTGCCCAGGGAGGTCTTTAAAAATAAAAAAATCTACAAATTGTTACTGGGTTCTTAAAAATAACATGAAGATTTAAAAAGTAAAATGTTTGCATAAAATGCTGATTTTTTCCCTCATAACACCAGATTTATTTCCATGAAAAAGGGAAAAAACATTATAGTCACATTTTGGGGAAAAAATCATTGGACTACGTGGAAAGTAAGAATTAAAAAGATAATTTTTAAATATCTTTTAAAATACATAAGTAGGATAGTTATTTTATTGAAATTTTTTTTTCCAGATTTTCCGTTTCAGAGTGAAACAATTTCAAATTTAAACAAACTTTAAAAGATGTTTTGATTAAAGGTCTTGAAATAATTTAATTTAAAATTACGACTACAAAAACTAAAATAATTTAGACCCTCCCCCCCCAAAAAAAGTCTTCTTTCTAAAAACAGTCACTTCTCTTAAGTAAAATATCAAGGAAAGACAAATTAGTGTTAGTTTTTGTGTCAATAGTAAATTTAATGACATTAAAACAATAACGAAATCCATAAACAACTGATCATGTTCCTTCTTAAAAATTCCAAAAAGGGACCTCAGCATAACGGCAATAATAATA
>SEYY01019256.1:30000-32500 GCA_009176605.1 Armadillidium nasatum | reverse complement strand
TACATACATATAGTATACATAAATATTTAATAAAGCTACACTATTTTAGAACAAACTTAGAAATGTCTATTTAACCCAATAAGAATAATAAAATGGGTATTCCGTGGGCTCTCGTGATCTAAAATTTACCATCTTCTCCTAATTAAACCTAGGTCTAACCGGATTACAGGTTTTAGTCCTAACTATTAATGAAATAAGATTTTCATCCCCAAAGGGCTTTTTTTTTTTTGGTCTCCGAGGAGGGGAATTTCTTTTATGAGTTTCTATATAGGAATCGAACCAGAGACCTTCACCAAGATAGCTCGATCCCTTAGCACATGCGTTTCATTAGTTTCAATTAATATATTTCATTTTAACTAAATTGCTTTCGATGCAAATCTTGTCTCTCATTTTTAAGAAAAGTTTAGAAAATTGTTGGCAAGGAAGTTGTTGACCTTAATTACAATTATATTTCCTGCTGGCATTGCAATTGTTAAAGGCATTTTAATTATTGCAGAGTGAGGGAGGGAAAGTAATTGAAAGAGAGAGTGAGAGAAAGAAAGAGTAACAGAGAGAGAGAGAGAGAGAGAGAGAGAGAGAGAGAGAGAGAGAGAGAGATAAAAGAGAGAGAGAGAGAGAGAAAGAGGAACAAAGGATGGAACAAAGACATAAATCTAAGAAGTTAGAGAAAGAGAGACAATGCTTTGTAAGTGTTTCTGTGTTGGTTGGGCTGAATGATTAATTTAATATATAAACTAGTTTAGGTAATCTTAAGTAAGGTTAGGTTAGGTTGGTTTCATTATCAATATTTATAATTCAGTATGTAATATAATATCCAATTTAAGAAGGAAAAATAAAACATGGCCGGTAATTTATAGCAAAAAATTTATTAGTTAAAATATGTAAAAAAAAAATATATATATATATATTTATTTTATGAATTTTTACTTTACTTTTCAATGTGGTGTAAAAAGTAGTGATTGAGTCCGCTGGTTCAAATATCTAATGTAAATCTTAGGAAGAAACTTCCTAGAATGTACCCCTCCCAGAATGGAGCAATGCAAGTGGGGTGCAAATCTTCAAAAAAAAAAAAAAAAAAAAAAGTTTTCTTCAAAGGTTCAAAAGAAAGGCTTTAAATCCAGCTCAGGCTCCAGTTCCAACATTAATTCAAATTCCAGCTCGGACTCTGGCTGCGGCTCCGGCTCAAGCTCCGGCTCCTTCTCTAGCTCCGTCTTCGACTCCAGCTCCGGCTTAGACTGCGGCTACGGCTCCAGTTCAAGCTCCGGCTCCGATTCTGTCTTCAACTCCTGCTTATTTGGCTCCGGAGTTATTATTTATAAATTCTCAAGCTCCGGCTGCGGACTTTTTTTTTTTTTTTTTCTTCTTCTTCTTTTTTTTTTAAAGTAAAAAAAAAGAGTTATTTATGGGTCAGTTTCGATTTCGAATTTTAAAAATAACGCTTTTTAAATGGCATTTAAATCATTCATTCCAATTTTGTTTCAATGTTTTGTGGTGATTTAAATTTTTTTTTGTTTTCATTTTTTTAATTACAAATTATCTCTCTCTCTCTCTCTCTCTCTCTCTCTCTCTCTCTCTCTCTCTCTCTCTCTCTCTCTCTCTCTCTCTCTCTCTCTCTCAGTACTCTACTGTTTTTCTTTTTCTGTTTATCTCTATCTTTTTCTATTTTTCTATTTATCTCTTTTTTCTCTTTTTCTAATTTCTCTTTCTCTTTACGTCTATTTCTTTCTCTTTTTTTCATTCTCTTTATATTTAGCTTTTTCTCTTTGCTCTTTCTCTTTATCTTTTGATTTTTTTTCTCTCTCTCTCCCTCTATATATCTGTCAAGCCCTTTCTGTTTCTTGTTTCCACTCTCTTTCACTGTTTCCCTCTCTCAATCATTCTCCCTACTTTTTCCTCTCTCTTTCTTTCCCATTTCACTTTTAATCCTTTCTACTTGAGAGAGTATCGCTCTTCTCTCTCTTCTCACTCCTTATTTTTTTCTTTAGTATAATAATAATAATAATAATAATAATAATAATAATAATGATAATAATAATAATAATATAATATAATAATAGGATTATATATATATATATATATATATATATATATATATATATATATATATATATATATATATATATATATATATATATATATATATATATATATATATATATATAATATATATATATATATATATATATATATATATATATATATATATATATATATATATATATATATATATATATATATATATAATATATATATATATATATATATATATATATATATATATATATATAAAAATAATAATAATATAATAATAATATAATAATAATAAAATAAAATAATAATAATAATAATAATAATAATTAATAATAATAATAATAATAATAATAATAATAATAATAATAATAATAATAATAATAATAATACATTTAAAACGTATTAACTTAGCCTATTTAAATTGATATGGAGCTGACTGAATTTTGAATCTTAATTTTATTTTTAAATT
>SEYY01019256.1:22500-25000 GCA_009176605.1 Armadillidium nasatum | reverse complement strand
ATATATATATATAAAAATTTCCTGTAGTTTGAGGAAGCTCTTTACAGAAACAAATGATGTCTTTTCTGCCATTGAAGAATTTTCTATTCAAATAAAATCTAGTTTGATATTCCGAATTTTAAAAACATATTTCAGATGTTTTTTATATTATTATTAATTAATTTTTAATAATAATATAATAATAATAATAATAATAATAATAATAATAATAATAATAATAATAATAATAATATAATAATAATAATAATAATAATTAATAATAATAATAATAATAATATAATAATAATAATAATAATAATAATAATAATAATAATAATAATAATAATAATAATAATAATAATAATAATAATAATAATAATAATAATAATAATAATAGTAATAATATTAGTAGTAGTAGTAGTAGTAGTAGTAGAAATAATTAACAGTAGTTGTTGTGTGAGTTATCGCAGAAGACGTAGAAATATATTGCAAAAATAGCCATAATGTATTCTTTTTTTTGCTTCACCATATTTCAAATTTATGGTGTGTGCGTATATATGTGTGTGAGTGTGTGTAAAGAGCTCTGGGTTAATGGAGGGAGAGGTGAACCTTAAGGGGAGGTGGGGATGTCGGGGGTTAATATAGGAAGAGCTGAACCTTGACTCTGTTTATAAATAAATTTTCGAATTTATGCATCTGGATTTCCTAATGACATCGTAAACGAAAAATGGATTGCTTGGAGGTTTGAGAGGGGGTGGGGGTGAGGTTCCTATAGGGAAGTGTGGGGGAGAGTTTAAAGAGTGTTCTCCCTCTTTTTCTTAAAGGGTGTAAAGGTAGAAGAAGGAGGGGGATTTAAAACTGTTTCATTATTAAGAAAAGAGCTACTTCTTAGGAAATATATATATTGTATAAATAAAATATAGTATATATATATATATATATATATATATATATATATATATATATATATATATATATATATATATATATATATATATATATATATATATATATATATATATATATATATATATATATATATATATATATATATATATATATATATATATATATATATATATATATATATATATATATATATATATATATATATATATATATATATATATATATATATATATATATATATATATATATATATAATATATATATATATATATATATATATATATATATATATATATATATATATATATATATATATATATATATATATATATAATATATATATATATATATATATATATATATATATATATATATATATATATATATATATATATATATATATATATATATATATATATATATATATATATATATATATATATATATATATATATATATATATATTATATATATATATATATATATATATATATATATATAAAGAAATGCGTACGAAAACGTATTTTCATAAGGGAAATTGAAAATCTGAGCAATCAAAGTGCTGCTAGGCCAGTCAAAAGGCAAAAAATAAAAAAAATAAAAAAAAAAAAATAAAATAAAATTCTGGAAATAAATATCAGAACTCTTAAAACGATTTATTTCAAAAGTGGTATTCCACAAAACGATTTCCTACACAGTTTCCATGTTCTGGCTTAAGTTGATTTGAAAAAGTTAATCCAGTTATTTCCTACAAAGGATTCCGAACCTCGGAACTTTTTTATTTTATGACAGATTTTAATACAACATTTGACATTTGAAAGAAATCGAATACTTTTTTGTTATAATAAAAAATAAAGAATGGTAATATATATTAATTGCATGTGAAGCTCAAAAAAATAAAAATACATTTTAAAATTTATTTTTATTTTTTTTAATTTTAATTTATTTTAATCTGGTGTCCGAATATATTTAAATTAATCAAAAATATATAAATAATAATAAAATATATATAAATATATATATATATATATATATATATATATATATATATATATATATATATATATATATATATATATATATATATATATATATATATATATATATATATATATATATATATATATATATATATATATTCTACATTAGGACATACATGGTGAATATTGTATGATGGTACTTGACATTATCAGACATTTGACCATAAATGTAGCACGCTTTTCAGCTTCCCAAGGATTTGACTGGTCCATTTTTTTCGAATTGTGGAAATATAACTTGCTTTTTAAATCTGAGGAACATCAAAATTATTTGGTCACATTATTTTAATTTAGCAAAGTTTGTTTATTAATGTGCCACTAGAAGAAACTTTGGAAATTGTCTTAAATTTTTCTCGAAAATTCAACAACTATACACGAACTGGATAAACAAAGCTTTTAGGAGTTACTTAATATATCAACAAAAGATATTGTAATCTTGTTTAATGAAATTTATTATAAACAAGTTGATGGTGTTGCTATGGGGAGTCCTTTGGACACTATTCTTCGTTTTTATGAAAAAATTTGGCTTCTTGAATGTCCGGCAGAATTCAAACCAGTATTTTACCGGAGGTATG
>SEYY01019255.1:90000-95000 GCA_009176605.1 Armadillidium nasatum | reverse complement strand
TTTATATAATCTTTAAAAAAATAAAAGTTTTCATAAATTACTTTTTTTTACAACATTAGTTCTGACATAGTACATCTCTATATTATATATATATATATATATATATATATATATATATATATATATATATATATATATATATATATATATATATATATATATATATATATATATATATATGAAAACCCTAGGATCTTCCTCGAAAGATCCAACTGACAGGACGATTGTCCTTCCTGGGGGATGAAGATTATTTTCTTATATATATATATATATATATATATATATATATATATATATATATATATATATATATATATATATAAAGAGATGTATTATATTATAAACGATATCGAATTGACTTACTTTTGAGAAGGTCTCTGGTTCGATTCCTTTGAAACTCTTTAGAGAAATTTCTCTTCTGGAAAATACATCCAATATTTGTTAGGTAATAACTTTTTCTTAATGAAAGTAAAAATAAAAATAAAAGTATCAGAGTCTACCTTAATAATATGTACCACTCGAAGGATTATAGATGCCTCTTCCTATTCTTCCTTCTACACCTCTTCCTCCTCCTCCTCCTTCTGTTCCTTCTCTTCCTTCTTCTGCTCCTCCTTCTGCCCTTCTATTCAATATTCGAAAGGTCAGAGAAAATCTTTGTTAAAACGTATGCAGCAAATATGAAGTATCTTTTACGTCTTTCTTAAAAGAAATTCTATCACTATTACCAGAGAATTCAGAACTGATGCTCCAGTCCTTATAACGATACTACGAATACTAATCAATTCGTATTCCTTCAGAAATTTAACATTATTGATTTCCTGTAAAGTGGAGCTTTTATTTGGTGGAAGAATTAATTCATGGGTCGTAATGTTACAACTGAGAACAGGAAGGCAGGATTTAAGTGATTCAGTGTGACGTCAGAGCTTCAGTATTAGGCATTTTTAACGGCATAATTCTATTCACAAGAAGAATGAAAATTTGTGAAAGGAAGTCTAAATATGTTGTAAAATAAACTTACATTGTAGTTATACATGCTTACATATAATTATATATATATATAATATATATATATATATATATATATATATATATATATATATATATATATATATATATATATATATATATATATATATATATATATATATATATATATATATACATTTATATAAATTTTTTACAAATATAAATTTTTTTTTTTTTTTTTTTTTTTTGCTTTAATTTTGTTTCTGTATAATTACGTTGGATTACATAAGATTTTATGCTCGGTGTACTGTCATCTACGAACTTTTGAATAACTACATGTCAAATAAAGGTATTTCCTTTCTGTGCTTTCAAAGATTTCTGATTTGCAAGCTACTCTCATTCAAATATAATTTTTATGACAAAATATAAATTCGTTCTATTTTACTAATGTTGGAACAATGAATATCTTCATTAAAATTAAATTTTTTTTAGTTCAACTACTAATTAGTAGGCTCTCCATGATCCTGAATCTCATTCCCTTCTCTTGAATTATTTGTCAGTATCAATTCTGCTTTGTCCAATACAATATAATTATAAATATTTTCCTACACACAAGAACAAAATATTATCATAGTAAACTCGCAGCAGAAGGTAGCACGATTTTTTAAAAAATTTTAGCATGATAGGGAACAAGCGAAACAATTTTTCCTCTTCATTACTACTTAAATGAAGCAGTTCCTTCACGTATGTGGAAAAGTGCTCTGACTTGAATTTATCTAAATAATATAGTATGTATTGTTACAAAATGTGCTCTTCTTTATTGTTTTCTTAAAAGCATAATAACTGAATAATATTTCCCTTTCCGTAGTACTGAAGGGTGTGTTTCAAAATAACATATCAATTCCTTTGTTGCTCCCAAGCACTACAAGCATGACATTAGCTTCTGATTTAGGTTGATGTGTTGCGAAGCCTTCTTATTCCAAGCTTTCCAATAATTCGTTGAATTTTCTTAATATATTTACATTACTTTATAGGGAATAATTCTTTTTAATTAACTAGAATCTTCACTTGCCTGAGAAACATGTCTGTGGCTTGATTTATTCCTTATTTTCATTTAAAAAAATCTTATTCCTATAGCGAAGGAAATTATTGAAAAGTAACATACACTCTCCCAATATATATATATATATATATATATATATATATATATATATATATATATATATATATATATATATATATATATATATATATATATATATATATATATATATATATAGATAGTAATTTTTGAGAAAAGTTATGAGGTAATAGCCCTGAATTATTTACATTTAATATTGAAATTTCATAGCAAAAAATATTGTCCCAAATTCTTATTTCACTCTTAAAATATTCGATCATAGCAACAAATAATTTCACGAGATTTATATCTAAAAACATCTGCCTCATCCATAAGCTAATTTCACTTTAATATATACGGCAAATGGAGTCATATTTCCTACAAATTATCTTTTATATATGTATATATATATATATATATATATATATATATATATATATATATATATATATATATATATATATATATATATATATATATATATATATATATATATATATATATATATATATATATATATATATATATATATATATATATATATATATATATATATATATATATATATATATATATATATATATATATATATATATATATATATATATATATATATATATATATATATATATATATATATATATATATATATATATATATATATATATATATATATATATATATATATATATATATATATATATATATATATATATATATATATATATATATATATATATATATATATATATATATATATATATATATATATATATATATATATATATATATATATATATATATATATATATATATATATATATATATATATATATATATATATATATATATATATATATATATATATATATATATATATATATAATATATATATATAATATATATATATATATATATATATATATATATATATATATATATATATATATATATATATATATATATATATATATATATATATATATATATATATATATATATATATATATATATATATATATATATATATATATATATATATATATATATATATATATATATATATATATATATATATATATATATATATATATATATATAGATAGATAGATAGATAGATAGATAGATAGATAGATAGATAGATAGATAGATAGATAGATAGATAGATAGATAGATAGATAGATAGATAGATAGATAGATAGATAGATAGATAGATAGATAGATGGATAGATAGATAGATAGATAGATAGATACAAATTCGAGACTTTATCAATATAACACTGAAAAAAAACGAGTAGAGTGGTTAGAAGAGCTGTAACTGATGGTTTTTAAGAACAGAAGAAGAGTAACCGATGGTGATAGTTTACGGAGAGTGATGCAATAAACATTTCGATAGCTCTGATTATTCCCTTTAAAGAGGAGTTTATGAATGGAAGTGTCACAGATTTGACATACAAATTCCACACAAGTAAGAATAATACCTTTAAGCAGAACAAGCAATTGGCTCAATGTGAAGAAATTCTCAGGTTCTGAAGCCGCTTCAGATGCTTCTTGAGGTAGAGTAACAAGAGGATATTTTCAAGAATGATTGAGAGAAAGAAACGTTAAGAATTTCAAGAACAGATGTTTTATTGTGTGTGTGTGTGTGTGTGTGTGTTTTTTTTTTTTGGTACTAAAATGTAACTATGAGAAAACTTGTCTAAACGATTAAAGAGGGAACTGAATATTTGAACTCTGAAAACAGTTTTTCTCACAATTAGAGATACCAGAAAGATCTTCAGCATTATAAGAATCACTATTATCGAAATTTAATCTGAAGATCTAAGATATAAGATACATGACATTTAATATGTAAAGAAACATTATTCCGAAGATTATATGAGTCAGACAAAAAGTTTATAAGTAATACAGAAAATCAAAAAATATAAGATAAAAATCACGAGTAAAAATAACTAAAAATGAAATAATTATTTTCCATTTAATAATCAATTATTAAATATGACAAATCCAGAAATATTTTTATATCTGGAAACATTTAGATATATATATTTTTTAATATTATATATATTTTTTTTTTACATTAAATGACGTTTAATTACAAATTTTTTCCTTAAGCTCAATTTTTTTTTTTAATTTCATTTTGATCTTAAAAGAAAAAAATATTTTTTTTTCTTCTTGATATAAATCTTATTACATTCTCTTACATCCAAAATGAAATGGAAACGCTTCCATTTGGAGATCAAATTAGATGTTACTCGCTCTCATAGAAGGAAAAAATGAGAGAGAGAGAGAGATAAAAAAAAGATGTTCTAAGTTGTGTCGTCAATGTTTTAATTAATATTCGACGGTCGTCTTCACACGTTCAGCGTCTGCTCTCCTTCATTAACTTTCGTTCTCAGAGGACGCCCAGGAGGTCCTGATAAAGGAAGAGAAAGCGTTTGACATAGGTCAGAAGAAGGAAAGTGAGGGACAGAGACATAGACAGAGAATGATGGAGAAAGAGAGAGTGAGAGAAAAAAAAGAGGGAGAAAAATTGACAGAAAGAGAGAAAGGTGGCAAACAGGAAAATACTCAAATATATTTATGGAAAAAAAAATAGACGGACGAGGAAGATATTTTCAAATTATATTAATATATCATATAATATATATATATATATATATATATATATATATATATATATATATATATATATATATATATATATATATATATATATATATATATATATATATATATATATATATATATATATATATATATATATATATATATATATATTATATAATATATAATAATATATATAAAATTATTTATTTTTTATATATATATATATATATATATATTATATATATATATATATATATATATATATATATATATATATATATATATATATATATATATATATATA
>SEYY01019255.1:72500-82500 GCA_009176605.1 Armadillidium nasatum | reverse complement strand
GCCCCAATTTGAAATACGGGAAAGATCATAGGTTAGTTGCTCCAACGCCACCATTCTAGCCTCAATTAACTGCTTTCAAATTGAAAGGAGTAATGAACGATATAGTCATCAGTATAGGAGTGGATAGGTGATGAAGTAAGAGAGAGAAGATCATTAATGAAAAGTAGAAAAAGTGTTGAAGATGGGACAGAACTCTGAAAGACACCACTAATAATAGATTTAACGGATGAACGGTGGCCGTCTACAGCAGCTGCTATAGAACGACCGGAAACGATATTTGAGAGAAGATCCTAGAGAAAAGGATAGATTCCAAAAGATGGAAGTTAAAAAATCCTAGCATTGTGACAGACTCTGTCGAAGCTTTTGTATATATATATATATATATATATATATATATATATATATATATATATATATATATATATATATATATATATATATATATATATATATATATATATATATATATACATATATATTATATATATATAAAGTAAATTCGAGAGCGATATATGTTAATAGAATTATGCTAAGAGAATGAAGAGATATAATAGAAACTTAGCGGTAGAACCATTAATCGTTTTCCTTTGAAAAATCAAACAGTTTTTGGAAAATCCGAATATTTGATAGGTTTATCCCGGTATTTTCTCAAACTTATTCAAAATAAAAACTAAATAAGAAAGGGCAATTGAATCTAAATTTCTGATTAAATTTCTTACATCTCTTTACAAATTCTGACCAATTTTGTCATGAATTTGCTAATAAATCGTACTTAATTTTAAAATGAATAATTTTAACAGAAGAAAAAATTAATGATAAATTCATATACATGGTGTTATATTAGTTTTCGGAGTTAATTAAGACTTTACTACATGAATACGTATGTGTATATACATTCACGTAAATAAGTGTGTATTAATGCATGTAAATTTATAAATTTGTAAATTTTTTAAATTTGTAAATGCTTGAAGTGTGTAAGTTCTTCTCTCTCTCGTTTCCCTATCACTTCCACTCTTTCTCTCTCTCTCTCGTTGATCCTATCAAATTCTTCTTATCTTATCCCTCTCTCTCTCTCTCCTTCTCACTCTCTCTTTCTTGTTTACCTTATTACAAACTCTCCCTTCTCCTTTCTTTAATCACTCTCTTTTTTCTATCAAACTCTTCTTAGCTTCTACTACTCTCTCTCTCTCTCTCGTCCTGTCACTCTCTCTCTCTTTATGATTTACCTTATTACATACTATCTCTCTCTATTCTCCTATCAAACTCTTCTCTCTCTCTCTCTTGTTTACCTTATTACAAACTCTCCCTTTCACGTTTCATTTATTGCTCTCTCTCTCTCTCTCTCTCTCTCTCTCTCTCTCTCTCCTTAGGTCTCTTCCACTCACTCTCAAGCTCACTATCTTTTCCGAGTGAGAAAGTAATTACATTTCTAATATGTAAACGCAGTGACATTTAAATAGAGGAGCAAGAGTCTGAAACGAATAAAATGTTAAAAATTTGGAAGAATTTCGAGCAACGAAGGATTTTCTTTGTAAAAAATGTTGCTCGAAATATTCGTATTGGGCGTTCATCTGATTTACAATGAGAGTATGTGTAGTTTCTTTACTGTTCAGCATACTCAAATAACACATGAAGCATACACACATTTACATATAAACTTTCTATATATAATATATATATATATAATATATATATATATATATATATATATATATATATATATATATATATATATATATATATATATATATATATATATATATATATATATATATATATATATATATATATATATATATATATATATATATATATATATATATATATATATATATATATATATATATATATATATATATATATATATATATATATATATATATATATATATATATATATATATATATATTCTTTTAATTGCCACTAGTATAAACCGTGGAATCGTTTTGTATACTTGTATGACTGCTTGAGGATTCGAACCTGGGCCCAAAAGATGGAATGCCATTGTGCTAACCACTACACCACTGATGGTTCAAAAGGAAATTGTCTGGAACTTCTACAGTAGAAGTTCCAGACAATTTCCTTTTGAACCATCAGTGGTGTAGTGGCTAGCACAATGGCATTCCATCTTTTGGGCCCAGGTTCGAATCCTCAAGCAGTCATGCAAGATATATATATATATATATATATATATATATATATATATATATATATATATATATATATATAATATAATATATATATATATATATATATATATATATATATATATATATATATATATATATATATATATATATATATATATATATATATATATATATATATATATATATATATATATATATATATATATTTTAAAGGGCCGGATGATTATGCTGTAGTAGAAATACACAACCACGATATTTAGATACAGCTCTGTATGCAGTAATGTATATATGAGATTTTCTAATAATATTTATACTTTTTATTCATTCAAAATCAAAAATAATCTTATTAATATTCATATTTATTTATAATATCTTCATAAAAGTCTTCTGTAGTTAAATATTAATTAAATTTAAACCTTCTTGTTTCATCTCTCTCCCCCTCCCTCCCTCTCCTCCTCCCTCCCTCTCCCCTTCCCCTTCCCCTTCCTCCTTCCTCCCTCACCCCTTCCCCTTCCCCCTCCCTCCGTCCATCATCGTGATCTTTTCGTTTTTATGATCGTCATTATGAGATTTTGTGTGGTAGAACATTTTATTATTTTGGTCAGGGAAATGTGGTGTATTTCTTGAAAGAATCTTCCAATGTTGAGAGCATCGCAAAAAATTATATTGCTTCATTAAAATGAAAACTCGTAGAGATGAGATAATAAAATTTGGCTTTTTTGCCAAGTTTCTCTTTATTGGTCGAGGTTTTATGTAGGATTTTAAGTGTGAAGTGTCTTCTTGTATTTTATTTCTTGTATTTTATTTACTCTTGTCCAAAACATGATGTCTCATTGAAGAAAGGGAATTGTGGATCATTGTTGTTTTATTGTTTTTCTTTGAGATTTTGTAATTTGTACTTTATTTGGATGGATTAATTAAGTTAATTTATGTAATTCAATTATTTAAATATGTTACATTCTTTTCTATTAAAGCTTGTTCCTCATGGCACTATTACAAGAGTTCGTTGAGAAGTTACTCACACTGCAAAAACTGTCCTAACGAATCGTTGGGACAGTGGTAAAAAAGTCACAGTAAAATTTTCAGTAGAGAATGACATGTTATGCATAGGAAAGTCGTTTCACCGATTTATTTCCTAATAAGAAATTAACTGAAGAAACGATTCGTTAGGACAATTTCTGCAGTGCCCACCGACCCTAAAATCTCCTCGAAGAATCGATTTCGGAACTTTCACTACTCAAAACGATCACACTATTGTTTGAGTGACAGCTTAGGTATAATATTAAGAATATTTATAATTGATCCCCTCGAATAGTTTTCTTACAAATAATCGATTTTTAATTTAAAAGTTTATCTCAAGGTCGTAATGAGACTTAAAGTGGACTCAAAATTAAAATAGAGGCTCATCACACAAACACACAAACACACATTCTCTCTCTCTCTTATATATATATATATATATATATATATATATATATATATAATATATATATATATATATATATATATATATATATATATATATATATACTATCTCTATTACAATGGACACTGCTCTTCTGAACTCTATTGTCGCATACCTTCTCCATTGAGAACGGCTCGTGCGACTCGTCTTTCTACACAGCCTCATCATTTCTCTATCCAACTCTCTAGCTCCAGACGTGCTCCCTATGCGCATATATATATATATATATATATATATATATATATATATATATATATATATATATATATATATATATATATATATATATATATATATATATATATATATATATATATATATATATATATAGGGAAAATCGCAGATCGTGCATTAGCGACAGAGAATAGAGAAACGTTGCCCGTGCGCAGCCATCCATTATCACGCAATTTAAAATAAAGAAGTCTTTCTTCTTCTATTCGTTTTTATCGAGGGATTTGTGCCCGTTATGAAAAGAAATTTTAAATCTATCTAATTTAATATAATGTGGAAGAAGAGATTTTGGCTTGAAGATAAAACACAAAATCCATTCATAACTTGAAATGAAATTTCTTTGGCTTGATATATATATATATATATATATATATATATATATATATATATATATATATATATATATATATATATATATATATATATATATATATATATATATATATATATATATATATATATAATATTACTGCGCTTATTATCCTTCTTATATCACTTTTATTTCCAATGAATATTTAATCAGTAGATGGAACGATTTTTTAATTACAAATGAAGCCGAATATTAGTTAATAATTATTGATCGTTTTTTTATCATTGTAATTTACTTGCTAATAAAATAATTAATAATAATTTTTAATCGCATATATATATATATATATATATATATATATATATATATATATATATATATATATATATATATATATATATATATATATATATATATTATATATATATATATATATATATATATATATATATATATATATATATATATATATATATATATATATATATATATATATATATATATATATATATATATAATATATATATATATATATATATATATATATATATATATATATATATATATATATATATATATATATATATATATATATATATATATATATAATATATATATATATATATATATATATATATATATATATATATATATATATATAATTATATAAAATTCTTTTACGTCATAGGTATGCTAATTTGCATGAAATGTTACTTCACTTAAATTAAAATTATAAAAATTATTCAATTTTAGAAATTTGTAAAAATATTTTTAAAAAATTTCTTTTAATTATTTATTTTTGTAGAATTTAAGAGTATGAAATTTTTACCTTATTTTGAAATTTAACCATTATTTTTATTTCTCCCCAAAGTTTGTATTTTTGCATTTAATATTTGTTGTCATTTCATTTTATGTAAATATTTTGATCAATAATAATAATAATAATAATAATAATAATAATAATAATAATAATAATAATAATAATAATAATAATAATAATAATAATAATGAAAATAATAATAATTATTATTATGGTAATGAAAATAAAAATAATGGTAATAATATAATAATAATAATAATAATAATAATAATAATAATAATAATAATAATATAATAAGATAATAATAATAAATAAATAATAATAATAAATATAATAATAAATAATATATAATAATAATATAATAATAATAATAATAATAATAATAATAATAATAATAATAATAATAAATAATAATAATAATAATAATAATAATAATAATAATAATAATAATAATAATAATAATAATAATAATAATAATAATAATAATAATAATAATAATAATAATAATAATAATAATATAAAATAATAATAATAATAAATAATAATAATAATAATAATAATAATAATAATAATAATAATAATAATAATAATAATAATAATAATAATAATAATAATAATAATAATAATAATAATAATAATAATAATAATAATAATAATAATAATAATAATAATAATAATAATAAGGTAGATGTAGGTTTAGGTAAAATTTAATAAAATATTCTTTGCTTTAGTATTCTCCCGCTCCTTTTTTTTCTTTAAAAAAAAAAAAAAAAAAAAAAAAAAAAAAAAAAAAAAAAAAAAAAAAAAAAAAAAAAAAGAATTTGAAGCTAATTTTTATAGCGACTCGACCAAAGTTTTTGGCATTTCTTTTAAGGAATTTCCCTCACACATTGTTTCGAGTTAGTTTTGATGGGTTTGACAAAACTTTTCTAACAACATTTTAAGAAAACTTTCCTTATCGTTGTTGTTTTTTTAGTATTGCTGTTGTTTGTTGTTATTATTTTATGTTGCTGTTGTTGTTGTTTTGGCTGTTGTTGCTGTGGCAATTGTTGTTGTTCTTGCTGTTGCTGTTTGTGTTGTTGTTTTTTTGTTATTGCTATTGTTGTTTTTATTGTTGTTGCTATTGTTGTTGCTTGTGTTGTTGTTTGTGTTGCTGTTGCTGTTGTTGCTATTTTTTGAGGCTGTTGTTATTTTTATAATTGTTATTGTTGTTTGTGTTTTTGTTGTTATTGTCATTGCTGTTGTTGTACTTGTTATTGTTAGGCTCATTGTTATTGTTTTTGTTTTTGTTATTGTTGTTATTATAATTTTTGCATTTTGTCATTGTTGTTATTATAGTTTTTGTTATTATTGTTATTGATCTTCTTTTCTTTCACAATTATTTCAAAATTTTTAAACTTTATTATAAATTTTTTCTTACATTTTACATTTTCTTTTCATTTTTACGTTTCTATTTTTAAAAATAAAATTTATTGTTTTCAAATGCATAAATTTTTTATTATTCCATTATTTACATTAATTATTATTCTATAAATATCATTACTAGATTAAGTTAAGCTAAAACATATTTAATAATAATAAATAATAATCTATATTAATTTTTTTATAAAATAAATAAGTAAGAAAGAAATAAAAAAATATTAATATATTATTATTTAACTATATTAATTCTGTTTATAAAATTAAAATTTATATAAAATGTTAAACTCTGTAATGAAAATGACTTAGGAAATATTAAAGTTTCCATGCCAAAACTATGATAATTATTTATTTATCTTCTTGAATCTTTAGTTTAGGGCAGAGTTTCATAACAGGGGTCTACATGGACCCCCAGGGGGTCACAGAAACTTGGATTGGATTAATTATTAGTTTTTAACTTACTAAATATATAAGTTAGGACTATGGGGTTTACGTAAATATGTATAGGACATGGGGGAGTTCGCAAGCAATAAAAAGGTTGGAAGTTATGAGGGATACTTCATTTAAGGCAACGAAACACGAGTGATAAAAGCTTTGTGGGTACTATGATGATCCAAACACTAAGTCTCAAACAACTTTACATAAGAGTTCATCAAAAAAGACTCAAAAAAAAAAAAAATTGGAAGGTTAGGACTTTCATGGGGTCCACATACGTAAGGTTAGAAGTCATGGGGTTCACACATTTAAATTTATACTCATATGCTCTTTAATATTCTTCTACAGAGGAAATATTGCTTCTTCTATTACACGTTTAAATTAATATGTTTCAGATTCTAGAGGGTGCGACATATATGAAGCAAAATGTATTCAAAGCTTGCTCGAGCTTCGCCTCTATACCTCATTTTAGTTTAATAAATTAAAACTAACCTTTAATTCATTCTTTTCTTGGTAATTTTCTCATTCTATCTTCATTCTGTAGTAATTTGTTATTTTTTTCTGTAAGGAATTCTTGATATTTGCAAAGTACTCCACAATCCAGAGGCTAACGTTCCTGTAAATGAAAAGACAGTTTACTAATTTAAATTAAATCATATCTCAAATCACATCACAAATTGTCCTAACGAATCGTTGGGACAAATAGCAAAAATATGTCACAACAAATTTTTTCGGTTATTTTATTTTCAGAAAATAAATCGGTGAAGCGACTTTCTTATGCTTAACATGTCTTTTCTCTTTTGAAAATTTTACTGACATTTTTGCCACTTGTCCCAACGTTTCGTTAGGACAAGTCATAATAATACTGTAATAGAAAAACATTGTATAAAGGCTTAATATTTTTCACAGAACTTCACGTCATTTGTTCTTCTGTGGCAGCAATATTTTTAATGATAATAACTAAATTCTTGAAACTTGAAAGAATTTCTTTAAAAGTATCACAATATTGAATTGAACCTCTTCGAATAAGGCCATTAAGTGTAGTTAAATGTTTCGTAAAGTTTTGGACAAATTTTCGGAATTAATCGACGAAACAAATTGTATTTTCTTTCTCCATTTTTTTTAAAATTTTTTTTTCGTATTTCCTTCCATTTAAAAAAAAAAAAATCTCAATTACCCTAACGAAAATAAATAGAATTCCTCTTTCGTAGATTCGTGCTCCAATAAAAACAAAGAAATGATATAAAAAGAAAGAAGGAAAGAGAAAAAAGAAAAAGAGAGAACAAATTCATTTATTTCCATCCCTTTATTATTTTTACTTTCTTATTTAACTTTTTTTTTTTTTTTTTACTTTTAAAAAGAAGCAAAAATCTTTTTTTTTTTCCTAAAACGCAAATAATACAAAATTAATCCATAACTTTAACGAGATAGAAAGGCTCTATTTACTTAATGTTCCCCATGATGGTCTTATGCCTTATCTCTGATACAAAAACTTTCCTTTCCCTAAATTAGTTCTTCATTTTCTTTGTGTATATGCCTTTCATTATCTTAATTTTATGTTACATAAAAGCACACAGGTATTCTATTTTCGTTCGAAAAAACACTTACGCATATGCTCTATATATATATATATATATATATATATATATATATATATATATATATATATATATATATATATATATATATATATATATATATATATATATATATATATATATATAATAATAATAAAAATATAAAATTTCAACAATAAGTAAATATATAATACATACATACATGCATATATATATATATATATATATATATATATATATATATATATATATATATATATATATATATATATATATATATATATATATATATATATATATATATATATATATATATATATATATATATATATATATATATATATATATATATATATATATATATTTATATATATTATATATTTATATATATTTTATAACATACACATACATAATACATACATACATACATTACATACATACATACATACATACATACATACATACATACATACATACATACATAGATGATGAGAGAAAGTAAAGAGAATAGAAGGTAAACGAGTAAAAGGAGTAATATTGAAAGGGAGAGAGAAAACAAGAGACTCTAAGAAAAAGAGGAAAAAAAGAGGAAAATTGATAAAAGAATTAAAGAGAAAAAGGATGTGAAGAGAAAAAAAGCAGAAAAATGACAAAAAATGGTGAAAGAAGAGAAGGAAGAAATGAGAATTATGAAAGAATAGTATAAGAAGAAAGAAATGAAGAGAACAAGCAAGGAAAATGATAAAAAGAATAAGAAAGAAATAGAGAACAATGAAGGAAATGATAAAAAAATAAGATAGAAATAATGAAAGTAAACAAGGAAAATAATAAAAGAAAAGAGAGAAAGAAATGAAGAAAAAAAGAAGGAAAATGGTAAAGAATAAAAGAGAAATAAAGAGATCAAGCGAGGAAAATGATAAAAGAAAAGGAAGAAGGAAATGAAGAAAATAAGCAAGGAAAATGATAAAAAATATGAAAGAAATGAAAAGAACAAAGAAGAAAAATGATAAAAGAATTTGAAGAAAGAAATGAATCGAACAAAGAAGGAGAATGATAAAACAATAAGAAAGACACGAACAGAACAAACAATAAAAAGGATTAAAGAATAAGAAGAAATAAATAAAAAGAACAAACAAAGAAAACTTATTTTTTTTTAATTTATCTTTTAATAACATTGTTTCCCCAAAACTTTACTACTTCACATCACGCGCAAAACTTCAAAAACATCTGTTATAATACCGACTAAAATGATTTCACAGAAAGTTCTCGTAAAGATTTTATATATTAAACAATTTCTTTGACTTAATCGAAGTCTATTATTCGTTCTCAAGATAAACATAACATTTCACAAGATTTTGAAGATTATTACTTCCTTATTCTCTTTTCCTTTTGCTTGTTGTTATTTGAGAGCATATTTGTTTCCACCAAGATAATTTTCATTGCTTTAGTGCTTTTATTTATTGAACTGCATTCTCTGCAGATCTTACTTTAATGAAAATATAAATTTTAAATGTTAACAGTTGGGTTTTGTTTTAGATTTTCAAATATTTTATTTTACTTTTATAAATGCTTAAATTATAATAGGCCAATAGG
>SEYY01019255.1:27500-45000 GCA_009176605.1 Armadillidium nasatum | reverse complement strand
ACAGTGTTTTTCCCTAATAGCCCCTTTCAGAGAACTTACAGTCACAACATTTTATATTATTATTATTATTATTATTATTATTATTATTATTATTATTATTATTATTATTATTATTATATTATTATTATTATTATTATTATTATTATTATTATTATTATTATATTATTATTATTATTATTATTATTATTATTATTATTATTATTATTATTATTATTATTATTATTATTGAATTTAGTAGTATAGGACTGACTGTAAAATTAAAAACCTGTAAATGTACAATCTGAGTAAAGTTGGAGAAATTGAAAGTTGAAATTATTATAATTATTATTATTATTATTACTATCAATATTTTTATTATTATTATCATAATAATTATTATTATTATTACTATCATTATTATAATTATTATAATTATTATTTATTCATTATTATTCTTTTTTTTTTTTTTTTTTTTTTTTTTTTTTTTTTTTTTTTTTTTTTTTTTTTTTTTTTTTTTTTTTTTTATTATTATTTTTTTTTTTTTTTTTATTACTATCATTATTATTATTAGTAGTAGTAGTTGTAGAATTAGCAGTAGTAGCAGTAGTTGTATTTTCATTTTTGTTTTTATAAGCAATTTTTTTTCAGTTTTTAATAATATCAATAATTAAAAAAAGTAAAATTTCAGTGCCCCTTTTTTAATCTACTTTAATAATAATAATAATAATAATAATAATAATAATAATAATAATAATAATAATAATAATAATAATAATAATAATAATAATAATATTAATAATAATAAAAGCAATAATAATAATAGCAATAACAGTAATAATAATAATAATAATAATAATAATAATAATAATAATAATAATAATAATAATAATAATAATAATAATAATAATAATGTTAATAATAATAACATAACTTTCATTTGAAAAAAAGAAGAAAATAATTTTTATTATATTTTTTATTAAAAATTATTTTATTTTATTTTGCCAAATAATAATTGACAATGTCTTCTTTTTATATTTTCTATCTTTAGATTATTTTTTATTTTTAAATTTTAAAAATATTTTTTTTTTTTTTTTTTTTTTTAAAATTTTTTTTTTAAATTTTTTTATTTATTTATTTTTATTTTTTTTACCTTTTTTATTTTTTACTTTTTATTTATATAAAAAATGAATCTGCAAGTTAAGCAAAAATGCAAATCAAATTAAACTGAATGCAAACTAAATTAAAATAATCTTTTGATATGAAAAGAATTTATAAATTTAAAAATGGCTACACTGCAGATATTATTATTATTATTATTATTATTATTATTATTATTATTATTATTATTATTATTATTATTATTATTATTATTATTATTATTATTTTATTATTATAATTATCATTTATTATAACTTAAATTTTCATAATAATTCTTAATACTATTTCTTACTATTATTATTAACATTATTACTATTATTACTAATATAAAAATTGTTGTTAGTTACTATTATTAATTAATATTATTATTATTAAATTGGCATTATTTTTTTATTATTATTGATTATTATTATTATAATTATTATTATTATTATTATTATTATTATTATTATTATTATTATTATTATATTATTATTATTATTATTATTATTATTATTATTATTATTATTATTATTATTATTATTATTATTAATTAAAAAAAAAAAAAAAAAAAAAAAAAAAAAAAAAAAAAAAAAAAAAAAAAAAAAAAAAAAAAAAAAAAAAATATATATAATATAATATATATATATATATATATATATATATATATATATATATATATATATATATATATATATATATATATATATATATATATATATATATATATATATATATATATATATATATATATATATATATATATATATATATATATATATATATATATATATATATATATATATATATATATATATATATATATATATATATATATATATATATATATATATATATATATATATATATATATATATATATATATATATATATATATATATATATATATATATATATATATATATATATATATATATATATATATATATATATATATATATATATATATATATATATATATATATATATATATATATATATATATATATATATATATATATATATATATATATATATATATATATATATATATATATATATATATATATATATATATATATATATATATATATATATATATATATATATATTGGAAATAAGGATTGTTTATTTACAATTTTTTTACATTTATTTAAAATTAATTATAAAATAAATAAAAAGTAATTAAAAACAAAATTAATTATGTAAATAAAATTTGTTGAATTGACAAATTTTTACTTTAAAATTTAAATGAACGTTTGACTTAATTTATTTTAATTATTTTAATTGCTTTAAAGTTTTTTTTTTTTTTTAAATTTACATGAAAGGGAATTTAAATTTATTAAAAATTATTTACCATCTGTAACTAAAATTTTAACTTTATGATTTGGGGTCTTTTAGTTCTTATTCTACCTTTATATGTGGAGCTTCTTCTATTTTGTACCTATTTGCAGAAATGACAAACCGAAATTTGAGGAGCAACAAAACTTTTTGGTCAAATTCTTTATTTCAGTTTTAATTTAAATTTATTTTATTTTTTATTTTTGCTATATATATATATATATATATATATATATATATATATATATATATATATATATATATATATATATATATATATATATATATATATATATATATATATATATATATATAATAGTAAAAGAAATTGAAATTAAAATAAAAATGAAAAATGTCCAGAAAAATATTTTAATGCAAAAATTTAAAACAAATTACATTTTTAAAAAAAAAATTTATGATAATCTGAGCAAAACTGGCTGGTCTTCATACAAAAAAAGATGCTATTGTACGGTGGATTTATATCTTGCCAAAATAATTTGATACTCTTCATCTTACCTCTTGTTCTTTTACTTTTCGCAGGTTTTCATTGTACAATTCATTCCATTAAGAAACTTCATGATAATCTTTCCATGCTGCCATGCATTTACATGTCAGGTTTCTTGCATACAATCCTTCATTCTATACAAATTAAGTACTTTTCCAATTACGTTTTCCAGTAAATCTTTTCCTTAACATACATACTTGCTTTTCTTATCAAAGTTTTCAAAAATATCTTACTTCAATCAAACATATATATATATATATATATATATATATATATATATATATATATATATATATATATATATATATATATATATATATATATATATATATATATATATATATATATATATATATATATATATATATATATATATATATATATATATATATATAAGATAACATCAGAAAACAAATTACTACTAGAAAGAGTGAATTTGAATGGACCTTAATTAAAAAATGTATTATTATGTATAATATAAAGATTAAATATACTAAAGATATTTTTAATGAAAAGATCAAATTTAATGTTTTAATAATCTTTTAATTTTTTTAAAATTATTTTTGATTTCTTATTTTACTTAAACTTTTAAATTTTTTTTATACTAATTTTTTCAATTTTTATCTAAAAATAATTCCTTTCTTTTATTTTTTTTATTCTTTGAAAAATAAGTTAGAAAAATAATTTATTTTTTTATTTACAATTGTTTTCATTTTTGTTTGTTTATTTATTATTATTATTATTATTATTATTATTATTATTATTATTATTATTATTATTATTATTATTATTATTATTATTATTATTATTATTATTATTATTATTATTATTATTATTATTATTATTATTATTTAATATATAAAAAAAGTTTTTTTGTTTGTTTATTTATTATTATTGTTATTATTATTATTATTTAATATTTAAAAAAAAAAAATTACTTAACTTTTATTCACACAAAAAAAAATTAAGCAAGTAAAAATAATTTAGGGTTGGTCGATGAATTGCATTACGACAAACAATCTTAGTTTTTTTTAGTAAAAAAAATAAAAGTACAATGACGTCCCAAAGGTTCACATGAGGAACTTTGCTTTCCTTGTGCACCACCTCAAATGTGTGATGCGGTGCGGCGCTGATCTAAGATTTACAAGTGCGGTGCGGTGCGGTGCGGTGAGGTGCGGTGAGGTGTGCGGTACGGTGCGGTGCGGATCCACGGCCTCCAAGTGCAGTGCGGAAAAATGTGTTGTTCGTTCATTCTTAATTTAATAATGTAGACAATCTCTATTTGGATTTGTTTGACCGACTTTATAAAATATTTTTCCATTTGCTATGGATAATCATCTTAATAGCAATATCCATTTATTAAATTGATGGATTGAAGAAACTACGTTCAAACAATAATAATATTCACTTTTAAGTATGTACAGTACATATATATATATATATATATATATATATATATATATATATATATATATATATATATATATATATATATATATATATATATATATATATATATATATATATATATATATATATATATATATATATATATATATATATATATATATATATATATATATATATATATATATATATATATATATATATATATATATATATATATATATATATATATATATATATATATATATATATATATATATATATATATATATATATATATATATATATATATATATATATATATATATATATATATATATATATATATATATATATATATATATTAATATATTATTAAAAAATAATATAAAAAAAAAAAAAAAAAAAAAAAAAAAAATAATATAAAAAATAAATCATTGATGGCATTAACAACATTTTATTGTGCAAATAAATAAAATGATTTTAAAAAACTTCAATAAATTATGAAAAAAATAAATTGCTTTCAAAAATTATTTACTTTAGCATAAAAGTTATAATTTAAACTTCTCTTTCTCTCTCACTCTCTCACTCTCTCTGTCTGTCTGTCTGTCTGTCTGTCTCTCTCTCTCTCTCTCTCTCTCTCTCTCTCTCTCTCTCTCTTTCTCTCTCTCTCTCTTCTCTTTCTCACTCGTTCTTCTCTTTCTCATTCTCTCTCTCTTACTTTACCTAGAAAAATAAAGATAATATTTACAGGATAAATCAGTTAAACCAATCTTTTTAATCTGAAAAATGTAAAGCCCTCATTTTCAACTTGTGGCCCGCGGGCCGTCCGTGAGACAATTTTCGAGACCATGAAAACTTTTTGTAATTAATTAAGCCTAAAACGTGAAATTTTTTAAAGTCTTTAAAGTGAAATTTGAAACACTTCTTTTACACTCGAATTTCGTTCTTAGAAAAATCAAACAATCAATGTTTTATTCAGTTAAAAATAAAATGTTACAAGAATGTATAATTAAAAGTACAAAAAAATATTAATATTTTTAACAATAACAAATCAAAAGTGAAATTAAAATGATTTAAATTACAAAAAAGATATTTCTTTTAGACTTTTAGACCAGGATAAGATGTTGCCAGGTCAAAAGATTTTGAATTATAAATTGCAAACTTACAATTCTTTATTATTTTATGAATGCTAAATTTCATTAGTTTTGAACTATAAGTGAAGGATAAAATAAGTAAATCTTTTGACACACATAACATAAAGATTCAAATATGTTCCTTGTATAACGATAACATAAAACACAATATTGAATATTTTGGTGTGTGTGTGTGTGTGTGTGTGTGTGTGTGATGGAAGAGCCATCTTTTTTACCTTTCAAATCTTCTCAGATAAAATTATGAAGGTTTGAATTTCAATATGGCAATTATTTTAAACAAAGGATCAGAAGAGGGTTTAATATTTTTCCCTTCATTAAGACGTCTTAAACCCAGTTTTCATTTAACATCTGTAGAAATAAAGTAATTTTAATGTTTAAAATAATGTTTTAAAAATATTATTTTAATCGCATAATTATTTCAAATTTTTTTTGCAAAAAAAAAAAAAAAAAAAAATTGCAAAAAGCAGCAAAACTGTAGTAATACTGCTGAAATTCTAAACATTTGAGCTGAAGAGTTTAATCAATAGAAATAAAATAATTTTAACCTTATGTTTAAAATAATTTTTTCAAAATATTACTTTAATCTCAGATCATTTCAAAATTTAAAAGAAAAATATCGCCAAAAATATCTCAAAATTATAATAAAATTGAAGCAATACTGAAGAAATTGTATAAATTTCTTTAGAATAGTTTAAGAAATATTAATATATTAACCAAAGTTTAATTAACGATACTTTTTTCTTTTTTTCTTTTTTTCTTTTTCTTTTTTATTTATTTTTTTTAATTTTTTTTAATGACAAAAATCCATTTCACTTCATTAGAAACAAATCAAATGGAACAAATAAAATTAATTTTTTTATAAAAATAAAAATTACAATGTTTGATTTTAAAAAAAAAATTAATTATAAATAATGCATTTTTCTTGTCCAATAAATTATTCAATTTACAGAACAATTTCGCTTCAATTCAAATCAATTAAAATCTGAATGTCAGTTACTTAATTTACTCTATTATTATTATTATTATTATTATTATTATTATTATTATTATTATTAGTATTAGTAGTAGTAGTAGTAGCAGCAGTAGTAGTAGTGGTAGTAATAAAATAATAGTAGTAACTCTAGTAGAAAATGCAGTAGTATTATTTTCATTATTATTATTATTATTACAATATTTATATTATCATTATTATTCTTGTTATTCATTTATTTTTATTAATAATGTTTTTATTAACAAATTATTATTATTATACATTTTAAAAATTTTTTTTTTATAAAAAAGTTCACATCTCACGGGCATTGTCCTATTCGAGGAGGGGAACTTTTCTAGGTAGCATATACCTAGGATTCCCAAGAGGAATCGAACCGGCGCCCTCAAGCACGTGAGTCAATCACCCTACCGTTTGAGCCACGGTAGACGGCAAAATAATAATACATATTGTTATTATTATTAATGTTATTACCATTATTATTATTATTATTATTATTATTATTATTATTATTATTATTATTATTATTATTATTATTATTATTATTATTATTATTATTATTATTATTATTATTATTATTATATTATTATTATTATTATTATTATTATTATTATTATTATTATTATTATTATTATTATTATTATTATTATTATTAAGCAACTGTTTCATTTTCCTGTTTGATCAATTAACAAAAAGAATTTGTTTTTGTTTTCCCCCAAAAATTGAACAAAGTTCTCGAACTTTCTTTCAGCTGACCATATAGCTTAATGTAACAAGAAAAATGGTTGCTTTACAATTATCTTCAACCATTAATAAACTGTTAAAGCAAAACAAATTTGTATTTTAAATAATATCAAGACACTTTCCCACAAATAATTATATTAGTAACCTTCTTATAATTTCTAATCTGATATTGGGGATTCGAACCTTGACCTCATTGATGGTAAGACTGAACGTTAACACTACACCACGACGGTAAAAAAGAGAATTACATCGAGAAAGCTAATGAACAACCACCTTGACGATAGTAATATTCTTAATTAGAACTTCTGTTAATTTAATATATTCCATTACAAAACTGAACATATTACGACTTCTTCAAAAGAAATATAAACCTTTACTCAATGATAAAAAAAAAGACTATGAAAATTTTAAATAAAATGAAGAATTTCAATTAAAACAAAATCCTTCTCAAAAGGAAGGTACCAAAAAAGGACATTCATATTTTATTAAACCTTTTTCACATTTTTATTATTATATTTCCCTCGAATTCAATCTCCCTCTTTCTCTAATACACTAAAAGAAGAATGAGAGAAGCCACATGTGCGCCCGTCTGACCATTCTCATAATTGGCAATCCTTCTTCTTCTTTTGTCTAGGTAGCGTCGCTAATCTGAGCATCTCTGAAGTTGGCGAAGCGTGAAGCATAGCTTCGGGAAAACAGTTACACTATTTTCTTTTAATACACTTCGCTTAAAAACTTTCTTTCGAAACTTTCAATTTAATTATATATATATATATATATATATATATATATATATATATATATATATATATATATATATATATATATATATATATATATATATATATATATATATATATATATATATATATATATATATATATATATATATATATATATATATATATATATATATATATATATATATATATATATATATATATATATATATATATATATATATATATATATATATATATATATATATATATATATATATATATATATATATATATATTAGGGATGGAGCGATACCAAAATTTTTACCGATACCGATACCGATACCGATACCGATACCTAAAAATTACCAGATACCGATACCAATACCGATACCGATACCGATACCGGTATCGGTATCGGAAAATATGCCGATACTACTACCGATACCGATACCGATACCGATACTTTACTCTTATCCAAAAATTTTGCCGATACCGATACCGATACTGAAAAGGTCGATACCGATACCGATACCGATACCGGTATCGGAAAATATGCCGATACTTGCCGATACCGATACCGATACCGATACTTCACTATAATATATATATATATATATATATATATATATATATATATATATATATATATATATATATATATATATATATATATATATATATATATATATATATAATTTTTAATAATAATATATATAATGTCTCCTCTGGTGGGTAGAGATTGGAGATGTATTGAATTCCAAAAGAGTTACGAGAATAAAAGAGCAAAGACAAATTAATGGCTGACATGTCCCAATACAAGGCGTTTGAAAGTGTTAAATCAAAGGAGGTTGGGAAAACAGATAAAACGAGTATCTCCAAGTTTTAACAATGGATCTCATGTACTTTAAGATTGAGCATAGCTTCTAAGTCTGAGATTAGAGAGTTGGATAGGAGAAGGATAAGATTGCTAGGAGAATCATTCCCTACTGTTCATTCTCAATAGAGAAAAATGAGACTGGAGATTTCAGAAGATCAATGTTCGTTGTAATAGCGATTGTTAAAAGAGAGTGACATAGAAAGAGAGTAGAGATGATTGTTCAAAGAGAAAAAGAATATACAAAAACCCTTGACTCTACTCTTTCAAGTGGAGATGTATGAGGAAATCAACCCAAATGGGTGAAGCAAGCTCCATATAAGGGTGAACAACACCCCTATAAATATTAAGCCACTGGGGTGGTATTGAAAACTTTGATGTCGCCTCAGAATATCAAATTTCTAAGAAACTTCTTTAGTATGGAGAAGCTATACAATGCTTCCAATTTAATTCACGAGAAATTGAAACATTAAAAATATTAAAGTCAAACGAAGGTTTGATTTCTGTGCTTTCGATGAATGAAAGATTATGTTGAGTAGAAAGTGAGTTTTTGAGACAATGAAAACAACTATGCTTTCATTTTCCATGTCTATAATGAAAGCACAAAAGACTTACCTTGATTTGAGCTGACTTCGAATCAATTTTTTGCGCTTTTAATATAGAAATATATTCAAAGAATCAAGAAATACATAAACTACAAAAAATGTAGAAACTCTTTATATACTCGAATAATCTATAAATCTGGTTAATTATTCAGGGAATCTAGAAACCCACTTAAATAGACACTTAATCTTGAATCCTATTTAAATAAACACAGAATCTAGAAAACCATCAATATCCAAAAACAATTTTGAAACCTGCTGAAATACATAAAAAATCTGGAACTCTCTTAAATACAAAAGTGTTTTTTTTTTATTGTTTCTGGCAACTCGTTTTCTATTAAGATGCTCTTCATGTAATAATAAACGAGGCAATTAAAATAAAGCCGAAGAAAAATGCCGAGCAAAATGTTTCGTTTTGGGAAAGATTAAAACTGAGACACTGTATTAAGACATAATTAATAATTAGCTTTACTTCGCTTTTTCGGAAATGAACTAAAAATAATAATAATAATAATAATAATAATAATAATAATAATAATAATAATAATAATAATAATAATAATAATAATTAAAACTTTCATCTCATTATTTAAAACTGTTAACAACATATTTAAAAACCAAAAAAATAAATATCCCACATGATATAAATTTTTTGGAAAAAAATTTTAAATTAGAATATTATGTCAGAAGTTAAAATTATATATATAATTACATTACACAACTTAGAAATTATATTGGAGTAATTATACTAGAAAGTTTTATAGTTTTTTAGAGATAGTTTTTTTTTTTTTTTTTAACAAACCACAAGTTGCAATAAGAAATGATGAGGTTTTCAATTCCCAGACGATGAAAAAAGTTTCATAATGAATAATGAGTTATGAATAATGTATATATTAGTCATCTTATATATATATATATATATATATATATATATATATATATATATATATATATATATATATATATATATATATATATATATATATATATATATATATATATCACATGATAAAAGGCATGAAATAGTTGATAAGACGGAAAATCCTAGATTCCACCTTTTGAAGGAGAACTTTGAGGGGAATCATAACAAATGTGTGAGACATACTCAATGCAGCTGAGAAAAAGAACAACGTAAAGAGCAAGCAACTGGAGTGGTGGGAAGAAATTTTGGAAGGGGTCTCAAATCACCCAAATTCTTAGGAGTTTCTGTAGAAAAGAAGAAATGAGATCCTCCAAGAAAGATAACTAGAAAAAGAAACAACAAGAATATGAATGACAGAATAAAGTTTGAGTTGTATATTTTTGAAAATGTCAAGGTTGTGTGGAAGATTGTGAAGAATAGAAAGATGGAGAAACTGAATATTGAGGGCATTGAAAACGACAACATTTTCTCTTCACCAATTTGAATTTGGTGAAAGATCAGGGTTTAGTTACTTCTTACCATCCTCGTAGCTTCGATTAATAGCTGTAAGCTGGGACATTTTTCAAAATAAAAGGAAAAATAAATTGTAGAGTTGTCGACATAGGGGTGCTGGACATGTGATAGTAATATAGAGAAGGCTATTACTGAAAATTAAAAAAAAGAGCTGGAGATAGGACAGATTACTGAGGGACACCACTGTGGATAATTTTAAAATATGAACTGAGGCCTTTTACTACAGCTTTTATAGAACGATACGAAAAGAAGTTAAAGAGAACACAGCATAGAGAAGATTGAAGCCGAAAGAGGGAAGTTTGGAAAAAAAAGCTTTGTGCCAAACTCTAGTGAAGACTTTCGATATGCCTAGTAGCACAGGAAAAAATTTAACAAAATGCCGAAGAGAAGAAGACCAAGAGTTAGAGAGAGCAGAAAGATAACCATCACTTGAGCATTCCTTTCGAAAATCATTTTGCCATTCTGAAATAAGATTTGAAGTACCGAGATATTTCCAAATCTTCCTGTCAAGAACAGATTCGAAATCTTTTTTAAAGAATGGAGATTAAGGGAACAGGAAGACATTTTGAGAGTTTAAAGGGGTCTCCTTTTTTCGGAACATGCCAAACGAGCTGACGTCTCCAGCAGGAAAGAATCTTCTCCACACCAGAGAGAATCACCTTGGTTGTGAGCTCTAAGTACTCCGAGTGATCTCTCCCACAGAAGCAATAATGATTCCAAGAGAAATCAAAGAAGTAGGACCGCAAGTCCGACCGGCTTGTTTCACCGATATTCCATAAACGTGTCCTTGTATTAGGCCGTGGCATCTCTTCTTGATGACTTAAGGAGAAAGAAGGAAATAAAGAGATAAGGTTATCGGAGGAATCCAGAGCTAACAGTGTGCTTTGAGACGACACACACTCTCTATTAAGATTGTTAAAATCAGGTAAGCTCTTATGCTTGTTGCAATAAAGTATTAGCAGCGTTAGGCATTTTTATGTACACACTGTGAGAAAATTCACACATGTGTATAACTGAAACAAATCAGCAGTTTTTTTTAGATTTCTTTTACTTCATTTTAATATGTGCAATAACTTAAAAGAATTAATTATTTAAAAATTTCTTAGAATTTCCTAGAGTAAAAATAGGATAATAAAAACTTCAAATATTGATAATGGCTATCACTTAAAGGTCTTAAAATAGAAATTTCCCTATTAAGATATTGTTATCTAATATATAAAATAACTTCTGGCAGTTGAGTTGAAAATGAGTTTTAAAGATGACTATAATTTCATCTTTTTTTTCATTCTTCATTCTTAAGAATCTGAATTTATTATCCAGAAATACGTATTTTACATATTTAAGAGAAATAGTTAATAAACCTCATATATATATATATATATATATATATATATATATATATATATATATATATATATATATATATATATATATATATATATATATATATATATATATATATATATATATATATATATATATATATATATATATATATATATATATATATATATATATATATATATATATATATATATATATATATATATATATATATATATATATATATATATATATATATATATATATATATATATATATATATATATATATATATATATAATATATTTTTATGGTTTTAGACTTTGATGATGGTCCAGACTAGCCGAAACGTCGTTCATAAAATAAATACATTTTCGCCCTATGTTTTATCCACCTCTTCTCGCTCTCTTTATATATATATATATATATATATATATATATATATATATATATATATATATATATATATATATATATATATATATATATATATATATATATATATTTTTTTTTTTTTTTATTTTTTTTTTTATGTCTCCTCCGGTGGGCAAAGGCCAGAGGCCTACCAATTCCACCGGAGTTGGGAAGCAATCGGAATTCGGGGTCGCTAATTGGCCGACGTGACCCGATACATGGCGTTTAAAAGTGTGCAAGTCAAAGGAAGTTTGGAAAACAGATAAAGGAAGTGTGTTCCAGACTTTACCAGTAGAGTACATGTAAGATTGAGCATAGCGGTTAAGTCTGGGGTCGGAGAGTTGGACAGAGAAAGGATGAGACTGTGTAGAAAGACGTGTCGCACGAGCCCTTCTCAATGGAGGAGGTATGCGACGTGAGAGTTCAGAAGAGCAATGTCCGTTGTAATAGCGATAGTATAGAGAGAGTGACGCAACAATTCGAACGGGAAGAAAGAGATTGGAGAGAGTTAGTAAGAGCAGGAGAGTTGATAAGACGAAAAGCCCTAGACTCCACCTTTTCAAGGATGAGCTGTATGTGTGGAACCACCCCAGATATGCGAGGCGTACTCCATACAGGGGCGAACAACACCCCTATACAGAGCAAGCAACTGGGGTGGCGTAAAAAAACTACGAAGGCGCCTCAGAACACCCAACCTCTTAGAAGCTTGTTTAGAAAGAGAGATAATGTGATCTTTCCAAGAAAGATCACGAGAAAAAGAAACACCGAGAATATTGAGAACAGATGAAGGTTTGAGTTGAGTGTTTTCGAAGAAGATGTCATAGTTGTGTGGAAGATTGTGTCGAGTAGAAAGATGGAGGAATTGAGTTTTTGAGGCATTGAAAACGACCATGTTTTCTCTGCCCCAATTTGAAATCAGAGATAGATCAGAGGTTCAGTTGCTCCAAGGCAATCCTTCTGTGTCTAATAACTGCTGTTGGGAGGGACGTCTTTCAAATTGAAAGGAATAATGAAGGGTGGAGTCATCGGCATAGGAGTGTATAGGAGATGAAGTAATAGAGAGAAGGTCATTAATGAAAAGTAGAAAAAGAGTTGGAGAAAGGACAGATCCTTGAGGAACACCACTATTTATAGATTTATAGGAAGAACGGTGGCCGTCTACAACAGCTGCTATAGAACGACCAGAAAGGAAATTAGATAGGAGGTCACAGAGAGAAGGATAGATTCCGAAAGAGGGAAGTTTGGAAATCAAAGCTTTGTGCCAGACTCTATCGAAAGCTTTCGATATGTCTAGCGCCACAGCAAAAGATTCACCGAAACCCCGAAGAGCGGAGGACCAAGAGTCAGAAAGTAGGGAAAGAAGATCACCAGTAGATCGTCCTTTACGAAAGCCATACTGGCGATCAGAGATAAGATTAGAAGAATTGAGATGTTTCCAAATCTTCCTGTTAAGGATAGATTCGAAAACTTTAGAAAGAACGGAGGTTAAAGAAATTGGACGATAGTTAGAGGGTTGAGAGGGGTCCCCCTTCTTCGGCACAGGCTGAATGAGCGCACGTTTCCAGCAAGAAGGGAAGGTCGAAGTAGAAAGGCAAAGACGAAATAGTTTACCAAGGCAGGGTGCAAGCTCGGAAGCACAAGTTTTGAGAACCGCAGGAGGAATACCATCAGGACCATACGCCTTCTTAGTGTTAAGCTCAGAGAGAGCAGAAATGACATCTTTAGAAGAAATTACAATGTTAGGCATAAATGAGTTGGAGGGGGTTGAAGGAGGAGGAATAGCTCCGGAATCGTCTAAGGTAGAGTTAGAGGCAAAAGTTTGAGCGAAGAGTTCAGCTTTAGGAGAAGGTAAAATGGCAGTTGTGCCATCAGAAGAGACTAGAGGAGGGAAAGAGGAAGAAGCAAAGTTAGAGTTGACATTTTTTGCAAAATGCCAGAAAGGGCGAGATGAAGAGAACCAGAAAGATTATTGCATTTGCGGCGGAGAAAAGAGTTTTTGGTATCTCGAAGAATAGATTTTGCACGATTCCGGGATGAAATATAAGTTGCATGAGTTTCAGGAGTTTGAAGACGACGGTAATCCCTGAAGGCAGCATCCCTGCGGCGGATAGCACGAGAACAAGCAGAGTTAAACCAAAGTTTGTTAGGTTTAGTAGAAGGGAAAGAATATGGAATGTACGCCTCCATGCCAGAGAGAATCACCTCGGTATTACGCTCTGCACACTCCGAGGGACCCCTCCCACGAAAGCAATAATCATTCCATGGGAAATCAGAGAAGTACAACCGCAAGTCAGACCAGTTAGCAGCACCGAAGTGCCACAAACGTCTCCTCGCCGAAGGCGGGGGCCGTTCTTGCGGAAGACTTGAAGAGACAGAACAAGATACGGAGATAAGAAGGTGATCGGATGAACCTAGAGGAGGAAAGAGTTTAACAGTATAAGGAGAAGGATTAGAGGTTAAGAAAAGATCAAGTATGTTGGGTTCATCACCAAGACGGATCAGGGATACGGGTAGGGAGTTGCACCAACTGCTCAAGGTTGTTCTGGATAGAAAAGTTGGAAGGCGAGTTCACCAGCTGGATCATGAGAACTAAATGAAAGCCATTGGCGGTGGTGAACATTGAAATCACCTAAAATGATGATTTCAGAGAAAGGAGAAGAAGGATAGAATGTGCTCTATTTTGGAGTTTAAATAGTCGAAGAATTTTTTATAGTCAGTAGAATTAGGAGATAAATAGACAGAACAAATAAATTTAGTAGTAGAATTGCAAGAGAGCTTTAAGCCATAAGGTAGAAAATTCATGAGACTCCAAATTAGAGACACGAGAGCAAATAACATCGTTGCGCACATAAGCGCAACAACCGCCTTTGGCTGAAAATTGAGGATAGAGACAGTAGGAGGTAACAGAATAAGGTTTGCTGTCAGCACACTCAAGCACCTGAGTTTCGGTTAGAAAATAGAGATGAGGTTTAGAAGAAGAGAGATGGTGTTCGACAAAGGGGAAATTAGAAAAAAGACCGCGAATGTTGCAGAAATTAATGAAAAAAGAAGACCGTGCATCGGGGCAAGCCGGACGCCGGGTCATGGCGGCACCATCCCATCATCGGAGGCCGCCAACTCCCAAGTGATGATGGGTGAGGGGTGGAGGTTGAGGGGCATTCTTTGGATGCCGCCCCCAAGCATCTCCGAGGCAGCTGTCGGTTTCGCCATTTTATTTTTTTTTGTTTTAGGTAATGTAAGAGTAAGTGCATGTAAAATGTGGGGAACATGTGAAGAATTGGGGTGGAGAGGTAGTTGGAGCATAGACACTCCAGTGTGAGGCGGGGGTACACTAGAGACCCCCTGAGAAGGTGAAACGCGAAAAGGAACGAACCAAAGGGCAACGGAATGAAACGGAATAGTCTAGCCCATCCTATCACTCCGTGGGTTATGCCCAATGGGGGGTACTTGCATCGCCTCGGACGGCGCTACGTCCTCCCCCTATATATATATATATATATATATATATATATATATATATATATATATATATATATATATATATATATATATATATATATATATATATATATATATATATATATATATATATATATATATATATATATATAATTTTACAGTCAATAAACATTATTGAAAAATAATATAACTAAAAATCCTCAATTTAAAAAAAGATTTTCGAAAACTTAAACCCCCCAAAAAATAAAAATATTTTTTTTCCCATTAATGTAAATGAACTCTTTTTAAGGGACTTAATTTTAGAGGGGAAAAAATTTCATTATGAAAAGACACACTGACATATTTGAATATTAAGTTTTTCATTATCTTTCGTTATTTTTCATTAAATATCGCTTATAGGTTTCATTCAAAAAGGAAATTGGTGGTTTATTTTGGTAAGAGAAATTTGAACAATAACAAATTCTTATTATATATGTTATTAAAAGTATCTATATATATATATATATATATATAATATATATATATATATATATATATAATATATATATATATATATATATATATATATTATATATATATATATATATATATATAAAAGATAAATGGAATGTCATCCAGACTTTACCAGTGGAGCCCATGTAAGACTGAGCATAGCGGAAAAGTCTTTTGTCAGTGGGTCAGAAATTTAGACAAGAAAGCATGAGTCTGTGCGGAAAGACGTGCCTCACTATTTGTTCACAATAGAGAATGATACGACTGGAGAATTGAGAAGAGTACTGTTCATTGTAATAGCGATAATATAAAGTATGGGACGGAACTGTTTTAGATAGAAAGAAAGACTGGAAAGAAAGTTAATGAAAGAGAATGAGTTGATAATGTGAAAAGCCTAAGTTTCATCTTTCCTAAGAAGAGGTAAGTAAATGGAACCCTCACAGATTTGGGAAACATACTCCACACAGTAAAAAGAACAATTACCTGGGAAGAGGTGAAGAAATTTTAGTGTCACATCAGATCACTCAACCTCTTGTTGAGAAACAGATCACAAGAAATAAAGTTTATTAAGGATATTGAAATTTGAGTTGTGTTTAAGATTAAATTATTTAGAGTAGAAATATAAGGAAATCGAGATTTTGTGGCGATGAAAACAACCATGTTTTTATTGAATTATTTGCAGAAGCTGAGACGCCTTTGAAAATGAAAGGAATTATAAAGGATGCAGTCATCTGCATAAGAACGGATAGGATCAGTGATGAATTGAATGAGAGAAGGTCATTTATGAAAAAAACAGAAATCAAAGTCTTGTATCAGACGCTATTAAACTTTCGACATGTCCAACGTTTTAGCAAAGTATTCAAAATACCGAAGTCTGTAAGAAAGAAAAGAGATAACCAGTAGGACAATCCTCTCAGAAGATATACTGTTAATTGGAGATAA
>SEYY01019255.1:10000-22500 GCA_009176605.1 Armadillidium nasatum | reverse complement strand
TATATATATATATATATATATATATATATATATATATATATATATATATATATATATATATATATATATATATATATATATATATATATATATATATATATATATATATATATATATATATATATATATATATATATATATATATATATATATATATATATATATATATATATATATATATATATATATATATATATATATATATATATATATATATATATATATAGAAGCTGGGAGTTCTGTTTAGATTCTGATTTTTTTCTTCTTCGCAGTTACTCCAAGTATACAAGGGTCTCATCCGCCCTTGTTTGGAGTACTGCTCTCATATCTGGGGTGGCTCAGGTTTCACCCGTCTTTTGGATAAGATTGAGTCAAAGGCTAAAAGACTTATAAACTGTTCCGCCCTTTCTAATTCACTTGACTCTTTTTCTTTGCGACGCTATGTTGGTTCCTTGTCTCTTTTCTATAGGTACTACAGCGGCAAATGCTCGAGGGAATTATCCACCCGTGTACCTCCCCTTTACGCCGTCCTCGCAATACAAGGGGTGCATTGTCTGCGCATCAATTCTGCGTGGACATAGGCAACTCCAGGCTTGTACGCTATGGTGCCTCCTTTTTTCCTGCCATATCTGTTCTGTGGAATTCTCTACCATCTTCTGTGTTTCCTGCCGAATTTAATCTCAATTTCTTTAAAGCCCGCGTCTCCGCTCACCTAAGAAATTTGCGTTAGGTGGGTCCTGCAGGGGTCTTTTTTATTTTTTTATTATTGTTATTATTGTCATTTTCTATTTTATTTTTGCTCTACTTTATTTTAGTTCTTATGACACCCCCTCCTTGATTAGGGCTTTAACCGTGAGTGGTGGTGATGTGTAAAAAAAAAAAAAAATATATATATATATATATATATATATTATATATATAATATATATATATATATATATATATATATATAATATATATATTATATATATATATATATATATATATATATATATATATATATATATATATTATATATATATATATATAATATATATATATATATATATATATATATATATATATATATATATATATATATATATATATATATATATATATATAATATATATATATATATATATATATATATAAACAGAAACACCCTTCATTAGCTATTTTCTTTTGTTGGAAGGGTTGTTGTCTTAGTAAATAATGATGGGGAAAGAAAAAGAAAGATTTTCGAATGGAGTTGGTATAAATTTCTCCATTTGAGGAAATGAAGAAGTGAATTCAAAGAGAATTAAGGAAGGAAAAGATTAGAAAGGACCGATCAAAGCACACCAATCGGAAGAAAGGATATCCGATATATATATATATATATATATATATATATATATATATATATATATATATATATATATATATATATATATATATATATATATATATATATATATATATATATATATATATATATATATATATATATATATATATATATATATATATATATATATATATATATATATATATATATATATATATATATATATATATATATATATATATATATATATATATATATATATATATATATATATATATATATATATATATATATATATATATATATATATAATATATATATATATATATATATATATATATATATATATATATATATATATATATATATATATATATATATATATATATATATATATATATATATATATATATATATATATATATATATATATATATATATATATATATATATATATATATATATATATATATATATATATATATATATATATATATATATATATATATATATATATATATATATATATATATATATATATATATATTATATATATATATATATATATATATATATATATATATATATATATATATATATATATATATATATATATATATATATATATATATATATATATATATATATATATATATATATATATATATATATATATATATATATATATATATATATATATGTACAAGAGCCTTGTATACATATACAAAAACCCAGACGATGAAGTATGGAAAATCTAAAAGCTTTTCAAGATTAAAGAAAATTAAAACTTCAAAATTATCAAACATAAAAAGGATAAAAAGCGCATATCACCCTCAAAAGTTCAACATAAATGAAAGGGGGTTAGTTGGGGTTTATCAATGGGGGAATAGAGTCTTACAATTGGGGAAAAAGCATAAAATGGGAACACAATCAAGAAGACTTAATCTAACGTATCGTAAATGGGGAGAAAATTTGTTAATAATAATAATAATAATAATAATAATAATAATAATAATAATAATAATAATAATAATAATAATAATAATAATAACTAGTAATAATAATAATAATAATAATGATAATAATAATAATAATAATAATAATAATAATAATAATAATAATAATAATAATAATAATAATAATAATAATAAAATGACAATAGAATTGTATTATTAATAATAATATTAGTCATTAAATAGTAATAATAATAATAATGATAATTGTTATTAATAATAATAATAATAATAATAATAATAATAATAATAATAATAATAATAATAATAATATCAATAAAAAATTTCATAATAATAATAATAATAATAATAATAATAATAATAATAATAATAATAATAATAATAATAATAATAATCAATAAAAATTTTCATAATAATATTAATATTGCAATAATATAAATGAGTATTATAATAATAATATTATTATTATTATTTTCATTATTATTATTATTATTATTATTATTATTAATATTATTATTATTATTACTATAATTAATTTCAACATTATATATATTATATATATATATATATATATATATATATATATATATATATATATATATATATATATATATATATATATATATATATATATATATATATATATATATATATATATATATATATATATATATATATATATATATATATAGAGAGAGAGAGAGAGAGAGAGAGAGAGAGAGAGAGAGAGAGAGAAAGAAAGAATGTATGCGTGTTTGTATACGCGAATATTTTCGGTTCAATATTCCCTTTAATTGCTTTGCCCAGAAGCGTGTAAACTAAATGATGTTATTCATTGTTTTGCAGAACGCTTGTTAAAAATTCGTGCTTTGAGGTTATAATGTTAAAGTAGGTGTTACTCACAGAGGTTATACTATTTTGAAATTAACAACAACGTAGAGCTACAGTAGAAAAATACAGTATTGGCTCTCTTCGTATATAATAAGAGATTAAATGTACCCAAAAATTAATTTTGACTTTTTTAAAAATTTTGTTTGAAAGATTTGTATATATTTGGTGTTCATTTGATTATCGAGCCATATAATAATGTCCTCGAAAACTACTTAAACTCCTTTACTAATGTGATGCTATAACCATGAACGAAAATAACAAGGACGATAGAAGCATTCAATTATGCTTGTCAATAATGAGATAAAGTACTTATTGCTTAGAAGGTCAAAAGGAACTTCCGGATAAGTGAGTTCTCTGAAGAAATTGTAATAAGCTTGATCTGCTTTCTGATGTCGGTTGATAATTTTAAATATCTATCTAAATTTTGATATCTATTTATGCAACTATCTGTCTGTCTGTCTGTCTACCTTTCTATCTATCTATCTATCTATCTATCTATCTATCTATATCTATCTATATATCTATCTATCTATTTATTTATTTATCTATCTATCTATCTATCTATCTATCTATCTATCTATCTATCATCTATCTATCTATCTATCTATCTCTCTACATTTCTATCTATCTATCTATCTATTTATCCGTCTATCTATCCATCTATCTATCTTTTTATTTATCTCTCTACATTTCTACCTATCTATTTATCCATCCACCTATCTATTTATCTATCTATCTACCTATATATCTATCTATCAATCTTGATTCTATCGCACTCCTGTTTTTCCTCTAACACTATGTCTCTCAATCATCTTCCTCTACTGTTTCTATTTTCATATTCTTATATTTTTCTCTTCCTCTTCCTGTTCGTCTTTGCCATCCTCCTGTTTGGTCTTTGCCTCGTAAATGAGAACATAATTCAGCAACTGAGTTTGTAATTAACATTTGAAGATTTAGATTATGGAATAGGATTGCTCGTCTATTTACCCAAATATACTCGTATTTCAAATACAAACACAATTTTATTTTGGTAATCAAAACAAAAATACTTGTATATAAATAATATATATATATATATATATATATATATATATTATATATATATATATATATATATATATATATATATATATATATATATATATATATATATATATATATATAAGTAAAATTAACGGAGTATCTACAATTTATCAATTGGGAGGTCCCAATGACATTGCAGGGTAATGGAAGTGCCTGTGTGTGCCCGTACCTACCCAAATAATGCAGTTTTGCATCGATATCTACGATATATAGGTGCGATATCTACGAAATACGATAAAAGGGAAAACCAGACAAATTCCGTGAGTGATGTGGTATAAGAGGTAACTTCACGGGTATGCCGGGTATCGAGAGTATTCAACCTTAAACGTTTTTGAAAGTAATATGGAGAGGTTACCGAAGGAATTTGACACGCAATGGCTGTGTGGTAGTAACAAAACTGATAGCTGAAGTGTGAGCTCAACGCCAACTGGGCCGACGGTTCTGGGTTTCCCCTTCAACCATCAGAAGGGTCCTACAGAGGTACGAGTTGACACATGCTCACACCAGACGGCATGGCTAAGGTAGTACATTGGGAAAAACGGCCGTAAAAGACAGATATATAAGGTTAAAGGCAGCTTGCGAATCCACATGTAACGCCACCGTGCCAGGAAAAAAGACATCGAATGTTGCTGAAATTAATGAAAATAAGAGGACCTTGCACTGGGGCAAGCTGGAAGCAAAATCTTGGCGGCACTATCCCCAGCATCGGAGACCGCCTCTTCCCAAGTGATGATGGATAGGGTGAGGTATAGATGAGGGGTATTCTTTGGATGCCGCCCCTCCAAACATCTCCTAGGCAACTTTATGTTTCGCCAGTTTTGTTTAGTTTAAAAGGTAATGTATGAGTATGCGCTTGTTTATATATATATATATATATATATATATATATATATATATATATATATATATATATATATATATATATATATATATATATATATATATATATATATATATAGGTTCTCTGCCTATCAGAAAGAGATTGGAGAGAGTTAGAGAATGAGGGAGAGATATAAATTGTGAAAGCTAACCCCCAACACTTTCAATGAAAGATGTGCGTGAAGAATGTTCACTTCATGGAAGATCGAGGCCATTATACTCTGCAATCTTATGGGTTGGTGTAAAGTAGTTTAAAATACGTCTCAAACTATAAGCTTGTTTGTAAGGGAAATAATGTAACCATTCCATGAAAAACACGTAAAAAGGAAACACCAAGAATATTAAAAACACTGAAATTCTTTAATATATTTTTCAGGAGAAAACATTTTTGTTTTGTAGAAAATTGTTACGAGACGAAAGACGAAGAATATAAAATTTTGATACTTGAAAATATGTTTGTTTTCTCTGCCAACTTTCTAGAACCTGAGTCAGAAAGAAAGGAAAGATTCAAAGAAGATTGTTCTTTACGGGAATGTCGAGAAGAATATTTAATTAAAGGACGACAGTTAAAGGGTCAAGGAGACAGGTTCCTCCTTTTTCGAAGTAGATTTCAAAATTTTAATATTTTTTTCTCAATTAGAAAAATACAATTAATATTACAATTTCTACTGATAATTTATTGCAACAACAACTAATATTACCACAACAACTAATAATAATAACAATAATAAAAATAATTACAATAATAACAATGGAAAAAATAATAACAATAATAATAATAATAATAAAAATTATAATTATAATATAATATGAAAATAATAATAAAAATAATAATAAAAATAATAATAATAATAATAATAATAATAATAATAATAATAATAATAATAATAATAATAATAATAATAATAATAATATGAAAATAATAATGATAATAAAAGATAATAATAATAATTATAATAATAATAATAATATTTTATACATAAATCCGTTAATAGCTAATGTATTTTTCGGTAATTATTTTCTGTTTGAAATTTTAAAAATTAATAGTTCAATATATATATATATATATATATATATATATATATATATATATATATATATATATATATATATATATATATATATATATATATATATATATATATATATATATATATATATATATATATATATATATATATATATATATATATATATATATATATATATATATATATATATATATATATATATATATATATATATATATATATATATATATATAGAGAGAGAGAGAGAGAGAGAGAGAGAGAGAGAGAGATTGTAAAAGAAAATCAAATATTTTTTATGAAATTTTTCGTTAAATTATAACGAATAAAAGTAATTTTATTTAATGGCATTTTTTTTAATCTAAATTTTATTTTTGTAATTTTTTAAATTATATTATTTATATATTTTAATATTCATCCAAAGGATTCTATTTTTTAATTTTGAACATTAACTAAAAAAAATAAAATGGGTTTCTGTTCTATTTTGAGACGAAATCGTTTTAAGAGATTCAGAAATTCAGAAATTCAGAAATTCAGAAATTCCATGTTAAGGAGAGTGTCGAAATATTTAGATTGCCAAAATAAGCTGTTGAAATTCATTCAGAGCGGAATAGTCAAGTCCTAAACTCCCTATTTTGAAGATGATCTTCGTGATTTGAACTACACCAAATATGAAATGCATACTCCACATAATGAAGAAACACACCTCTTTTTCTGAGAAACTAATTTGAAAGTGTAAAGAAGTTCTAAGAGCTCATCAAAACCTCTATGAAACTTATTTACTGAGAATATTTTCATGATAATTCCAAGGACATTAAGAAGAAGTTAAGAATTGAACTGTACGTTTTTTAAGACATTGCAATCTTTTTTTTTCTTCTGCAAAATGAATATATAATTAAGATACTTGTAGATCAAACCATCAGTAGCTAGCGTGAATTCTGCCATCCTATCACCTGCTACTTGTAGTTATATTATATGGTTTTCAAAATTAAAAGCATATTTAAGTAATATATATATATATATATATATATATATATATATATATATATATATATATATATATATATATATATATATATATATATATATATATATATATATATATATATATATATATATATATATATATATATATATATATATATATATATATATATATATATATATATATATATATATATATATATATATATATATATATATATATATATATATATATATATATATATATATATATATATATATATATATATATATATATATATATATATATATATATATATATATATATATATATATATATATATATATATTTTATTTATAAGTTCACATTCCTTTCTTTCCTTGTTACACCCGAAGACAGAATATTTATTTCTACTTTCAAGACAATTCTCTTTTTATGAATATATGACCCTCCTTTGGGCCAACGTGTCCCAACGAATAAATCTAAATAAAATAATTTTTGATTCTTGGTCGTAAATCTTTTCTTTATTTTTTTCTTTATTTTTTATTCATTTATCTTTTTATTTTTTATTTGTTTATTTTATTTTATTTTTTTTTTTATTAAGGAAATAAGATTTTGAAACATTATTATTTTTTTTTTTTAAATTTATTTTTATTAGAAAAGTTACTACCATTTATTTATTCAAAATTTAATTTTTTTAATTTAAAAAAAAAATAATTATTTTTATTCATTATAATTTCTTTGAATATTAATTTATTTAGTAAATTAATGATAATTTAGATAATTATTTATTTATGCTGTTGTAATTCTAATTACAATTCTAAAAATTCTAAAATAAAAAAAAAAAAAATCTAAAAATTTATGTTTTTTTTCATTAACATAAATAAAGTAATACTATTACTTTTAATAATAATAATAGCAATAATAATAATAATAATAATAATAATAATAATAATAATAATAATAATAATTATTATTATTATTATTATTATTATTATTATTATTATTATTATTATTATTATTATTATTATTATTATTATTATTATTATTATTATTTTCATTAAAAATTTGGCAATTTTTTTTCTCTTAAAATTACCTCAAACTATTTATATTTATAATAATAATGATAATAATTTTGATAATAATAATTGTGAAAAAAATAATTATAACAATACTAATAATAATAATAACAATTGCAATAATATTTGAAAATAATAATAATAATAAAAATAATACTAACTAATAATAATAATAATAATAATAATAATAATAATAATAATAATAATAATAATAATAATAATAATAATAATAATAATAATAATAATAATAATAATAATAATAATAATAATAATAATAAATAATAATAATAATAATAATAATAATAATAATAATTATAATAAATAAAAATAATAAAAAAAAAAAAAAAAAAAATTAATTTTTTTTTTAAAAAAATTAAATATTTTGATAATAAATCTGAATAAATAAATGAGAAAATTATTAAAAAATATTAAAAAAAAAAAAAAAAAAAAAAAAAAAAAAAAAAAAAAAAAAATTTTTTTTAAAAATTTTCAAATTTTTGAGCTTAGAAAAGGTAATTTAATTATTTTATTTTTTTTTTATTTCTAAAAGATTTTAAACTTTGGTTAAAAACATTGAAAAATAATTTGATTAATTTTATTTTTATTTATTTTTATTTTTTATTTTTGTTACCTATAATTATTTTTGTTACTAGTTTATTTGTATTAATAGCATTATTAATATAATTATTTATATTTAGTTTATATTTATTTACTAATTTAATTACTTATATTTAGAATTATTATAATTATTTGAATGCTTTCAAAATAATTTTATTTTTTATAATTTTATTTATTTTTTATTTATTTATTTATTAGTACATATTTTTTTTCTTTTTTAATATATAATATATATATAATATATATATATATATATATATATATATATATATATATATATATATATATATATATATATATATATATATATATATATATATAATTATTTTTTAACCATATAATTCATAAATTGCTTTAATAACTGTTTATTTATTTACAAATATTTTAATAAATTTATTTTTTTACAGGCGATATTTAAGTAAATAACTTATTATAATAAATTTTCGAAATTATTTAAATAATTACAATAAATTCATTAATAAATTCCAGCTTTAAAAAGTTAATTATTTTTTATATGGTGGTCTTATTTTTGCAAAATGTTTAGTCTTAAGTTTTTTGTTTGTGTACTTATTACTTTTTTTGTCTATTTATTACAATTCTTATTTGTGTACTTATTAATTTTTTGTGTACGTGTTACTTTTTTGTGTGATTATTACTTTTTTGTGTACTTATTTCTTTTTGTGTACTTATTACTTTTTATATACTTATTATTTTTTTGTGTGTTTATTACTTTTTGTGTACTTAATACGTTTTGTATACTTATTAATTTTTTATGCATTTAGCACATTTTTGTGTACTCATTTTTTTGTGTACTTATTACTTTTTTGTGTACATATTACTTTGTAACTTGATATTATCCTCACTATGAATTTAAATATCTTCACAAGAAGATACATTTATGATCAATTATAAAAATAAAAAATATTTTTCAAAAATAAAAAATATTTTTCAGAAATATATTTTGCAGAGTTTTAGCACTTTTTATTTCTTTTATCTCTCTCTCTCTCTCTCTCTCTCTCTCTCTCTCTCTCTCTCTCTCTCTCTCTCTCTCTCTCTATCTCCACGAGAATATGTGAGCCATCCCATTCTTTCCTTTAAATGCGCCAACGTTCATGCCTAAGTATCTCAAACTATTTATTTTTTGTAACAACTCGCAATCTATTCTTCCTTAAGAGGCAACATTCTCATTTTTATACACATAAGCATTTATCATTATGATCCCTCGAGGGATATATATATATATATATAGTATATATTATATATATATATAGTATATATATATATATATATATATATATATATATATATATATATATATATATATATATATATATATATATATATATATATATATATATATATATATATATATATATATATATATATATATATATATATATATATATATATATATATATATATATATATATATATATATATATATATATATATATATATATATATATATATATATATATATATATATATATATATATATATATATATATATATATATATATATATATATATATATATATATATATATATATATATATATATATATATATATATATATATATATATATATATATATATATATATATATATATATATATATATATATATATATATATTATATATATATATATATATATATATATATATATATATATATATTATATATATATATATATATATATATATATATATATATATATATATATATATATATATATATATAATATATATTATATATATATATATATATATATATATATATATATATATATATATATATATATATATATATATATATATATATATATATATATATATATAATATATATATATATATAAATCTTCCCTGGTGGGAGAAGTCCAGAAACCAACCAATTGCCACCAGAGTAGGGAAAATACCAGAAAACTGGTGGCGATATACTTAGCTTAAAATTGTGGAAGTAAAAAAGTCAAAGGAGGTTGGGAAAACAGACAAAGGGAGTATGTTCCAGACTTTACCAGTAGAGTACATGCAAGATTGAGCACAGCGGTTATGTCTGAGGGTGGTTAGAGAGTTGAACAGAGAAAGGGATGAGACTGTTTGTGGAAAGGCTTGTCGCACGAACCCTTTCTCAATGGAGGAAGGTATAAGACGGGAGAAGTTCAGAAAAGCAATGTACATTGTAATAACGAAATCATAGAGAGTTTGACATAGCAATTTGAAGGGAAGAAAGAGACTAGAGAGAACTAATTAGAGGTCAATAGTCAATAAGACGAAAAAACCAAGATTCCACCTTTTCAAGGAGAAATGCATGAGTGGAACCATCTCAGATAAATAAGGCGGACTCCATACAGGAGCGAACAGCACCACCCTAAAGAGCAAGCAACTATAGGGTAGGCGAGAAGAAATTAATAAGGCTCCTCAGAACAACCCAAGCCTCTTAGAAGCATTGTTTAGAAAGAGAAGTAATGTGATTCTTTCCAAGAAAGATCGCGAGAAAAAGAAACTCCGAGAATATTGAAGATAGATAAAGGTTTGAATCGAGTGTTTTTTTGAAGATGTCAAAGTTGTGTAGAAGGTTGTGTCGAATAGAAAGATGGAGGTATTGAAGCATTGAAAACGATATATATATATATATATATATATATATATATATATATATATATATATATATATATATATTATATATGTGTGTATATTGTGTGTGTGTGTGTGTGTGTGTGTTTGTGTGTATAATGTTTTTATTATATAATATATATATATATATAATATATATATATATATATATATATATATATATATATATATATATATATATATATAATATATATATATATATATATATATATATATATATATATATATAAAAATAAAAAAAAAAAAAAAAAAAAAAAAAAAAAAAAAAAAAAAAAAAAAAAAATTATAAATTATAATATATATATATATATATATATATATATATATATATATATATAAATATATATTATATTTATAATATATATATATATATATATTTTTTTTTTTTAGATTTTTTTTTTTTTAAACTTTAATATAACTAACGTATTGATTAAAAATTAACATAGAAATTGCTGATACCATTGATTACATTATTGTATATTAATATAAATGTTATCGATGATAAAATAAGGGTACATGCTATTAATATGTCATGAAGCATTTTTGATATATTAACAGAAACTCAACCCCAATTAGTCTTCTCACTAAAATTTTAAGGTCATTTGTCAATGACACCAACACACAGGGACAATAAGCAATCACTATTAATAATCCAGATCAAATATGACATTACCAGCAGATTAACGTTTTCATGATTCATTTTATTGCTTTAAAATTAATACAACTATATACATTGGTATCCAAGTAACAACATATTGCAATTGTATTTAAAGAAATTTTATTAGACCTATGTTGCCACTTAGAGATAGATCTAATACCTTAAATGAAAAGAAATTAATTCTATGTTGCTACTTAGATATAGATTTATTAAATTTAATGATACGGTATTAGATTTATGTTGTCATTTACATAAGGACCTGATTGATATCTTCAAGAAAAAGGGTTTAACTCTATATTGATACGTAGGTATAGGTTTTATATTTATATTAAAAACGTATTAACCCTTTGTTGCTACACAGATATAGATTTAATACTTTTAT
>SEYY01019254.1:170000-186363 GCA_009176605.1 Armadillidium nasatum | reverse complement strand
ATATATATATATATATTATATATATATATATATATATATATATATATATATATATATATATAAAATGAGGACAACAGATTGCTAAACTTGGTATTAAACTAAGGTGATCATCCGTCCCGAATTTTTCAGGACAGTCCCGATTTTTTAAGCCGTGTCCCGATTTTTTTAGAGGGTAAATCGGGACGGACATTTGTTCCGATTTTTAGATTTAGCATATATTATTTATTCAGCCAGTCAGAGGGCGCGACGCGTGGGAGTAGAAGAAAGCAAAAATGTATTTTATTTTATTATTTTTTTTTTGTAGAATGTCCTTAACTAATAAACCATATGACTTGGTTTTGAAAAAAAACATTCGTATTTCATCTTTATAGTAAAAATCACCCTCCTCCTGCTTAAAACCCTTCCGGGCAGGGTATTTTGAGTGTGGGGGGGAGGGCAATGTTTAGAAGCGTCCCTATTTTTGGTCAGAAAAATATGGTCACCTTATATTAAATTGAAGTAAATCTTTTCAAGTATCTTAACAATAAATATTACTTACCACATGTGCTATTGATTTACCTAGTAATGCAATATTGTAAATATAGTAATTTAAAGTCGCAAAATTTAGGAAAAACAGAAAAAGATGCCTACTTTTTTATCCAAAATACACGTTTAGCAACATATTTTACACAAAATCTTACTACTTGTTAACCAAAAGCGAATAAAAAACATAAGAGCACTTCCAAAAACAACTAAAATGGTGGCCAGATCCACACACACTGCATTTTCTTTTATTCTGTACAATAAATGAACATTTATTTATTTCAATTATATATATATATATATATATATATATATATATATATATATATATATATATATATATATATATATATATATAATATATATATATATATATATATATATATATATATATAATATATATTGTAGGAGAAGCTGAAGAATTGTTCCTTGAACGTACTTTTCTTAAATATTAAGATTGAATACAGCAGTGAATATTTCTTTTCTAAATTACGTATTCCAGAAATATTATCACATATATATAATATTTATTCATAGTCAATTATATCCTCTTTAACTGGTTTTATCTATCCATCTGCCCATCTATTTATCTATCGATCTATCTTCTAATATATAATATATATATATATATATATATATATATATATATATATATATATATATATATATATATATATATATATATATATATATATATATATATATATATATATATATATATATATATATACATATATATATATATATATATATATATATATATATATATATATATATATATATATATATATATATATATATATATATATATATATATATATATATATATATATATAGTATGCTTAATATTCCGTGGTAGACCTTGCCAACAAGTGAATGTTTGCCGTCGGCCCGTGAAACCCTTGGTTGATCCTCGGATGAACTACTGACAGGGCTAATAACCCTTTTGATATATATATATATATATATATATATATATATATATATATAATATATATATATATATATATATATATATATATATATATATATATATATATAATATATATATATATATATATATATATATATATATATATATATATATATATATATATATATATATATATATATATATATATATATATATATATATATATATATATATATATATATATATATATATATATATATATATATATATATATATATATATATATATAGTATCCATAGGAGGGTGCTTGGAACCCCTACTGGGGCTCCTGGGTTACAGGAGCATCCAACCAAGGTCAAGCAACGCCAACATGGGCACAACAACTGTTGCGACAAATTTTAGCGAATAAGACAGAGAAAAATTTTCCGCACGTCAGGATTTTTCTCTGTCTTATTCGCTAAAATTTGTCGCAACAGTTGTTGTGCCCATGCTGGCGTTGCTTAACCTTAGTTGGATGCTCCTGTAACCCAGGAGCCCCAGCAAAATGCCATGTAGCTCCAATAGGGGTTCCAAGCACCCTCCTATGGATTCTAATAAGTACCGAGTTGCTACAGTGATTCGAAGCATAAGAGCTTCAAAACTGTTCTACTATGCCTTCTTTTCTGCGGCGTAGCTCAGTGGTAGAGCCTTATGTTCACTGTCTAACGGCGACGCTGTTGTCAGTGGTTTCGAATCCTGGCGTGAGGAAAATTTTTCTCTATATATAAGCAGTAAAGGACGCACTTTTGACAGGTACAGCATTTATTGGATTGCAATTGCAATTGCGTGCAATGTTGCATTCTCAGGGGCTTTCCTAACCTTTTTTTTGTCGGTTCACAGACCCCGTGGGCCCCCTTCCCCCCTTGCTCCCAGATTCGAACCCATTCCAACCGAATTGTTTTGGAAATTCAACTGAATATAGTTAAACAATTAAATAAAGGTCAGAAACCTCCTATCGCAAATTCTACTCATATGTATTCCATAAATAAATTCTTATTTGCACGAAGAAATAATAATTCCAGTAACTCCTTTCACAAAAACAATTCTCACAAACACTCACATATTGAATCTTATAAAATACAAAGTGAGCTTTCGTAGTGTGTGTGTGTATGTATGTGTGTGTGTGAGCGCGTGTAAATTAATAAGATGATATTTGGTTATAGGTAAATTTACTTCATCTATAAATTTCCCGATGTCTAATTATCTCACCCTGGAAGCTAGACTTCACTCAATTAATGAAACTGATTTTTGGTTTTTATACACACCTATACACACACACACGTATATATATATATATATATATATATATATATATATATATATATATATATATATATATATATATATATATATATATATATATATATATATAGATCGATCATGTGAAGAGAACTAAGTGCAAGGACGACAGGATTAGCCATCCGGCCTTGTGATTTCTCCGTCAACGGCTTGAAACTACTCCAGAACCAGCATTGGGAACCATTGCTCGGAGAAGTGCAATCTTTTGAAGACCCCTGGGAGAGAGTGTTTGGAGGTTGGTTTGAGAACGATGCTGGTCCTACTGAAAGGGTGAAAACCCTACCTGAAGAGTCTGGATAGGACTCATGGACCGGCATGGGGACCGGCGAGCCGAAGAACTTGATCTTTTGGAGGGCTCTGGGAGAACTTCTTCAAGCAGATGGGGAAACAGGCTGGTTCCACTGACAGGGTGAAAACCCTTCCTGGGAGAGGATATAGATATATAGATATATATATATATATATATATATATATATATATATATATATATATATATATATATATATATATATATATATATATATATATATATATATATATATATATATATATATATATATATATATATATATATATATATATATATATATATATATATATATATATATATATATATATATATATATATATATATAATGTGTGTGTGTATAATATATATATTATATATATATATATATATATATATATATATATATATATATATATATATATATATATATATATATATATATATATATATATATATATATATATATATATATATATATATATATATATAATATAAATTAAGTGAAAAGATTAATAACTCACTTTGGCAGTCTATGGTCTAAAGTAGATATGATTATGGCGAACATGTTGATAAAGAAGCAATTAATTTTTTTTTACCGCGACCTTCAAGATATGAATTCACTTCTAAATATATAAATTTTTAGTTATTTGTAATGTGTAGTTTTTAGTTAATTTAGTTAATATGTATACGTAAATATGTCTACACTTAATGTATGTATGTATTTTTTTTAACATGCATGTCTAATTTATCTTTCGCTTAATTGATAATTTTTTTATTATTAATATTATTTAATGTTTCTTTATATTTCATCGTTACGCCCCCTTCCTCCATTTTGAGATCATCGACTGTTAAAGTATATTAAATTATTCTCCAATTTGAAAAGGAACTCGAGACTATGTAAAATATTCGATCTCAACAATAAGCAAATAAACCATCCTTGATCTAAATCCCAATAAAAAAGAATGTATATATTTTGTCTCGAGTCTCAATCTGTCTAAAATGATCGTTACGAAATCTCAGTGAAAAATTCACTAGACTCTAAATATAAGATATATAAGAAATTATAATTCAAGTCACAATTCTCTACTACCTGTTAGATTTTTAAATCTCTCTCTCTCTCTTTATATCTCTCTATATATATATATATATATATATATATAATATATATAATATATATATATATATATATATATATATATATATATATATATATATATATATATATATATATATTCATTCATTAGCCACTATTATCGTGGAATTAATATGTATAATTCATATAACTGCTCGGGGAATCGAACCTGGGCCCAAAAGATGGAAGTCCGTTGTGCTGTCCGTTGAACCATCGGTGGAGTAGCGGTTAGCACAACGGACTTCCATCTTTTGGGCCCAGGTTCGATTCCCCGAGCAGTTATATGAATTATACATATTAATTCCACGATAATAGTGGCTAATGAATGAATAACAAATGTACTGCGTACTTCGGATAAGAACCTTGGTCAAGCTAACCCTACGCCCAAGTTGTGGTAGGGGAGACATTCGAGAGCTTTTCACTAGGCGATATGTCAGTAGAAGTTCCGAATAGTCTCCTTTTGAACCATCGGTGGAGTAGCGGTTAGCACAACGGACTTCCATCTTTTGGGCCCAGGTTCGATTCCCCGAGCAGTTATATGAATTATATATATATATATATATATATATATATATATATATATATATATATATATATATATATATATATATATATATATATATATATATATACATAAATATATATATATGAGGAAAAAAATTTATTCCAGACTTCAACTATAGAGCACCTGAATGAATGAACAAAAGCCTTAAATCAGGAGTTGGAGGATTCAACAGGAAAGGAATGACAGGGCAGATTAATCGAGTGCAGGAGTTCCTTTGAAGAAGGAAGTTTGGGATTCATAAAATCAGTGCAAAAACTGTAATAATAGTAATAATAATAATAATAATAATAATAATAATAATAATAAAAGAAGGAAAATGATGCTACAGTTTCAGGATATAAGAATGAGATTGGAGAAAGTTAGGGAGAGAGAAGAGTTACTAAGACGAATAATCAAAGACTGCCCTCTTTCTCTTTCAAGAACTTTATGAATGGTTGCCCGCCTCCCCCTCCCCCTCCCCCTCCCTCCCGGATACATGAGAAGAAAATTCAAGAAAAATGTGGATGACATCTCAATTGTATAAATCTATCAACTGGGGTGACAGGAAGGGTATCTCAAAATAATTAACCTCTTAAAGGCTTGTTTTGCAAGAGATGCAATATTATACCTCCTCAGAAAGATCATGATAAGATCACAATAAAAAGAAATATCAGAAATATTAATTAAATAGAGGTATCAATTTACATGAGTTTGAACTGGGTTTTTTTCAAGAAATTAGAAGTATGAGGAAAACTTTGTCGAATTGAAATGAAGTAATTAATTTTTGAGACATTGAAAACAACAATTTTTTGCTGTAATGAAAGATGAAGTCACCTGTATATGACTGAATAGGTGATGAAGTGATAGATAGAATGGATAAAGAATAGAGTATAGAACAAACTCTTGCTGAACACCACTGCCAAAAGATATAAAGGATGAACGATGATCTTCAAAAGCACTTGCCATAAAGCGACAGGAAAGGAATTCAGAGAAAGACTTACAAAGATAATTATGATACAAAAAGTAGAAAAGCTTAAAATAATTTGAACTTTTTTTTTTTGCAGAGACTGTATTATTATAGAACTTTGAGAAATTGTATTAATACTTTTAGTAATATACCTTTACATTTAACTTAATTTTTGTTAAATACATTTTTAAAAATTAACTAAATTTCTTAATGAGTATTGCAAGACTGCTCACAAAGGTAAAGGAACAATTTCTGAAATAAAAATAACAAATAATAATGATCTTCTTTCATGCTTCCCTCTCATTCCAATGAGCTTCCTTTAAAAATACAACAAAAGGAAAACTAATGTTTACATTTGAATTGTCAGTCATATTACAAAGCATTATACAAACAATTCCATTGTAAAACTTTTTATATCGGTAGCTGCTTCAATTTATGTCAGAGATAACACAGCTAAATGATACGATCAACACGTGTTAGGAATTCCCTTTGAAAAAGAAGGAGCGATGTTATTATGATGTATAAATTATTATCATGGGTTTTTACTGCGAGTAATAGTGCATAATAATCATTCATTGAAAGCTTACATGATTTATACACATATAATAATAAGGAATCAAAAATGGGGAAGGCTTCTTTCGATCAATGAACGGGGAAGTGTCTCCTCTCTTTGAAAATACAGGAACTATAGGAACTTAATCGGACGTTATATCGTGAATATTTTTTTTCGTAATTTTTTTTATCTTTGATAAATCAAATAATAATGAAAAATAAAAAAAAAAAAAATCTTCGAAAAATTATTTCTCAATTTTACAATGGTTTGCAAAATCAGTGAAATGGAAATAAATAATTAATGTTTTACACAAATTTTTTTTTTAAACAATTAGCGAGGACATCTTTCCGAAAGTACTGAAATAATAACGAGTAGTTGATAGAAAATGATTTACACAAAAGGGAAAAATATCCCTCATATCGCTGATTTATATATATATATATATATATATATATATATATATATATATATATATATATATATATATATATATATATATATATATATATATATATATATATATATATATATATATATATATATATATATATATATAAAGGAATGTTTCTAAAGCCTCTCTCCGCTTTAAAATTAATGGTCATGTATTTTGTGCATTTATTTAGGAATAAATTTTCCATTGGTAATTAAGGTATGGATTTTTCATCACAGTTTTTATTGTTATCGTTTTCGTAACCAAGTTACAGACTGTCATTGATTTCTTATTTCAAGGGTTTCCTTTTTAGCTTATCTTTTGATATATATATATATATATATATATATATATATATATATATATATATATATATATATATATATATATATATATATATATATATATATATATATATATATATATATATATATATATATATATATATATATATATATATATATATATATATATATATATATATATATATATATATATATATATATATATATATATATATATATATATATATATATATATATATATATATATATATATATATATATATATATATATATATATATATATATAGGTGTTGCTTAGTGAAAAGATGTTAAAATCAAATAAAGCTGAAAAGAATGGGATATTTCTTTTAATGGCGGATACCCCCACCCCCCAAAAAAAACTTATACGATACAATAAATGTGTCCGGAAGCACCGTCGAGGCCGGAGCCGTGATGATGATGAAGCAATCCATAATGAAATTAGGAGCTGGAACCAGAATCAGAGCTGCAGTTGGGGTCGGTAAATAATTTAATAATTTAACCGTTTCATCATCCCTTTCTTGCATCACACTCCTTATATCAACGCCATTTAATAAACATTTTCCGTTTATGACTCTGTTGTTGCAAGCCTGCTTTCCTGAGGGCTCGTTTAATATGCTTTTCCACACAATATAACTAATTTTCTGACCATAGACTTGTCTGCAATGCTCATTCCTACACTGTAAAATTGTTCTAACAAATAGTTGGGACGTAAAATTTTGAACAGAGAAAAGACATGTTAAGCATAAGAAAGTCGCTTCACCGATTTATATTCTAATAAGAAATAAAAAATTTGCTGACATTTTTACCTCTTGTCCCAACGATTCGTTAGGACAAATTTTGCAGTGCATTTTTGTATTCTACCTGTAAAGTCTGCTGGAACGCATTTCCTTCTATTTTTTCTTGAATTCGGTTTACCCTTTCAAACGCTATTTTACGGAAGGAAGACCCTAAGACCCTATTTGATTTGAATTACGGTCTTCATTTTTTTCTCTCTTGATGGATAGATACCCTGTGAGCCGTTTGTCATATTCTGTTTTCATTAAAGCCTAATAGGCCTATTTAAAATAGTGGATATTCACAGTCATTACTCATACTCAAAGTATGAATAAGAAACTCATTTATGTTTTGGGGAATTTGAATAATATAACATAACGGATAAAAAAATAGCGTAGACTTGCAATATTAGCTTTATTAATGCAGACCTCAAAACTGAAAATTTCCGGTACACACACACACACACACACACACACACACACACACATACACACACATACACACACACACATACATACACACATATATATATATATATATATATATATATATATATATATATATATATATATATATATATATATATATATATATATATATATATATATATATATATATATATATATATATATATATATATATATATATATATATATATATATATATATATATATATATATATATATATATATATATATATATATATATATATATATATATATATATATTAGTTGGGTCGGCAGATATCTACATTTGCGGAATATCAGTAAAACTTTAATGATTCGTATATCAGTGTCAGAAACCCCAAAATGGAAACATAGACATGCATCCACCAAACCTTCGCTACTTCACTGATTGATACAGCATATATATATATATATATATATATATATATATATATATATATATATATATATATATATATATATATATATATATATATATAAATTAGATTAAATTAATATGACCTTCACCAATAAATATGAGTAAATCTCTTTTTAAAAATCTACGGACATTTTTTATACTTTTGCAGAATTTTTTTTTTAAGTTAGGTAAGGTTAGGTTAGGTTAGGTTAAGTTAGGTTAAGTTAGGTTAGGTTAGGTTAAGTTAAGTTAGGTTAGGTCATGGTAAGTCAGATGTCAATTCAGGCTTAGTTACACCTTGAAAAAAATTACTAAAATCTATGGTTGAATGTTTAATTTCTTTAAAAACATTATTTCCAAAATCAATGGTTGAATATTTAATTTATATATAAAAACTTTTATAGAAATTTCAACAGTCTGCAAACCGACAGAATCCACAGCAGGAAACATAAAAATATTATATGTCCGTTAAGAAACACTGCACAACTTTTGGAGAATTCTGTTTTTAATTTATTATTATTATTACTATTATTATTATTATTATTATTATTATTATTATTATTATTATTATTATTATTATTATTATTATTATTATTATTATTAAAAGTAACCATTAAATAAAAGAAATTATAAAATTATTTTCGTTAAGAAATTAAAATCTTCCTACTCACAAAACGCAGAAAATTTTCAATGAAAATAAGTAGTATGTATTTAGAGATTAGGAACAAAAATAAATCTCAATTCCATTTTCACAAATCAAAGAGGAAGAAATAGAGAGCGAGTGAAGTGAGAGAGAGAGAGAAAGAGAGAGAGAGAGAGAGAGAGAGAGAGAGAGAGAGAGAGAGAGAGAGAGAGAGAGAAAGTAAGAAAGAAAGAAAGAAAGAAAGAAAGAGGTGAGAGAGAGAGAGAGTGAAAGAAAAGATGAGAGAGTGAGAGCACTAAAGGGGGAGAGGAAGAGGAGAAGGAGGAGGAGGAGGAGGAGGAGGAGAAAGAATAAAAGAAGGAATGTACTCCTTAAAGCAACCTATTGTCTAAGAAATAAAATTCGATAAAACGAAGGCCTCCTTATTAGAAAGAGTTGAGCAGTGAAAAGAATTTTCAAATATTCATTCAAATAAATATTTAATGCTCTTAATTTGCACTTTCTTAAGAAACAGAATAAAATATACTTTATGAACTTTATTTATAAGTATATATAAAAAGAATTTATTTCATTATTAACAGTCTTCGACCAAAGTTTCATAAATAAAAAAAAAAAAAAAAATATATATATATATATATATATATATATATATATATATATATATATATATATATATATATATATATATATATATATATATATATATATATTATGAGAGAGAGAGAGAGAGAGAGAGAGAGAGAGAGAGAGAGAGAGAGAGAGAGAGAGAGAGAGAGAAAGAGATCACTTTATTTTTACGGGCCTTTGAGCTCGAGAGACACATAAAAGTAAAGTGATCATATATATATATATACATATATATATATATATATATATATATATATATATATATATATATATATATATATATATATATATATATATATATATATATATATATATATTTAAGCACGTGCTGTTTTCATTTTAAAATATTTGCATTTAATAACCAAAAACATTTCAATGTTTGTATTTATTAAACAAACTTAATAATCAAATTTATTATCGAAAACAATTGCATTATTACTTGCCAGTGTTACGTCATTATTAAAATACCGTTAGATAAGTAACAAAAATACTCATGTCAAAAATACTTATTCCTGTATATCAATTATTTGGCATTAATACATAGATGCCGTATATATATATATATATATATATATATATATATATATATATATATTATATATATATATATATATATATATATATATATATATATATATATATATATATATATATATATATATATATTATAATATATATATATATATATATATATATATATATATATATATATATATATATATATTATATATATATATATATATATATATATATATATATATATATATATATATATATATAATATAACAACGTGTTGTTTATTTGAATTTTTAGTTGTTTTTTTTTTTTTTTTTTTTTTTTTTTTTTTTTTTTTTTTTTTTTTTTTTTTTTTTTTTTTTTACTTATATTTTGATCACCTAAGCTAAATAATGATATTTTTGTATTTCGCCTAGATTGATATTTTCATAAATAACCTTAGTTTTGTACTTATTTGTACTAGAAGCTCACTTTAGTTTTATTTCTATATGGTAATAGGAAAAAAATACCTATTTTATGTTTATTTCGCTAAAAATTTCAATCATCTTCATTCAACAAATATAAGTTGAAAAATGTAGGAAATATCGAGCAGTTTAAAATAGTAAAGTTCTTTTAACCAGAGAATTTGTTACAGAGACCTTGAAATATTCTGTCTGAAGTTACAATTTGAAGTAGTCTTCGATGAGATTTCGCTTCTACATCACCTGAGCTTTCAAATAGAAAACTAAGATGCGTATGGAAAGAAATTGCCTTTTTAAAGGCATGTCGCAGATTGCGTTCGTATTTCGTTTGATGGTTAAAATTTGCAATAAAATATATTTCCTAGATCCTTTAAACTATCATTGAGGAACATTTACCGTGTCTCTGTTAATGAAATATACGAGAATATTATGCTTCTTCTTCTATTATCTCTAATAATTTCTTACAAGTTTGTCTGATTTTAATTGTGCTTTCTTAAGGTAGAAATAAATTATCTTCCCTTTCTCCATTGGAATCAAAAAGTTTTGAGAATATTTGAATTTCATAAAAATTTCTACCAAAATCTAAGAATTTCCTAATATGGTTTCATAATCATATTGGATAACGAAAGTGCTTTAGCTTTAATATGGTATTATTATTATTTCTAGAGATAACTCCTTTTATCTTTCAGTCAAATACTAGCAACAGATTCCTAACTTAAAAGCAAATTTATAACAATATTTCCTTTTTGCAAAAAATTGCTATTTTAAGCTTTTTTTGAACTTAACAAGAGGTATAAATAATTTTAGAAGCTTTATATCCCAATTAACATTTAAGACACCTTCCAAAAAGTTAATAACGAAAATTTAATAATAAAATAAAATTAAAAAAATAATTGTTGACATTTATTTATTTATTTTTTTTATTATTTATTTATTTATTTATTTATTTATTTATTTATTTATTTATTTATTTATTCATTTTTTCGCCAAATAAAAATTTCAAATTGCCATCTACATAAAATATATTAAAATGAAAACTGTACAAAAATTTTCACACACCCAAAAATCACAGAAACAATAATTAATTTATATGTTACTTCACAATTGCATAAGCCTTTGAAAGAAGAAAAAGCACACATAATGAACCATAACTGAGTAAAATAACCACCAACTTGGTTACGGATAATTTTAGCAATTGAAAAGTTCCAACTTTATATATAATATAATATATATAATATATATATATATATATATATATATATATATATATATATATATATATATATATATATATATATATATATATATATATATATATATATATATATATATATATATATATATATATATATATATATATATATATATATATATATATATATATATATATATATATATATATATATATATATATATATATATATATATATATATATATATATATATATATATATATGAAAAAGTTCAGGAAAATTTGAAGAAATAAACATACTGAATTTGAAATAAAAATTATTACATTAATGATGCTTATATATTTCCCAACTTAAATTTAAATTTTTATTTTATTTCCTGACCAGGGATTGCTTGCGTGCCTACGAAGAGTGGTTTTGCTACTATTTCAATTAAGCTCTCGAAATGAATGTAAATTTACGAATTAATTATTCCGAGTAATCTAGATGATATGATTATTTTGTTTTTGTTTTTGTTTTTTCAAGCAAAAAATGATCATTGTATGTATCACTGAAGTTTTACTGATAATGGAATTAAATTTATAATTTTAAGATAAAGTTTTTGATAACTAATCTGAATTATCTTTCCTCTCTCCATCCCCCATCAGTTGTGACAGACTAACAGTTATCAATTACCAAAGTATATTATATATATATATATATATATATATATATATATATATATATATATATATATATATATAATATATATATTATATATATATATATATATATATATATATATATATATATATACAATTTAGTGATGTATCGGATGTCAAATTTTTAATATCCGCAAATGCGGATGTCTATTTTTCACATCCGCGGATGCGGATTTATAATGCTCCACATTCACGGATGCGGATACGAATGTTTACGTCCCTCTCTCTCTCTCTCTCTCTCTCTCTCTATATATAATATATATATTATATATATATATATATATATATATATATATATATATATATATATAATATATATATATATTTATTTTTTTTTTTTTTTTTTTTTTTTTTTTTTTTTTACACATCACCACAGCTCACGGGCAGAGTCCTATTCAAGGATGGGGTGTTAGATCAATAAGAGAATAAGAAAAACTCTGCAAGTCCCACCTAAAGCAAATTTCATAGGTGAGTACAGACGTGGGCTTTGAAGCAATTGAGATTAAATTTGGCAGGAAATTTAGAAGTCGTACGAAGGTTCCACAACACAAATGTAACTAGAAAGAAGGATGCATCACGGCGAACAAACCTAGAGTTATCTATGTCCCAAAACATTTATGTGCAGACAATGCTCCACCTGTGCTACAAAGCCTTCGTAAAAGCGGAGGTATACGAGTAGATAGTTCCCTCGAGCATTTGCCTATGTAGTACCTATAGAAAAGGGACAAGGCACCAACATCACGTTGGAAATTTAAAGGGTAAAGTGAATTAGAAAGAGCGGAACAATTTATGTCTTTAAGCCTTTGACTCAACCCTATCCAAAAGACGGGTGAAACCTGAGGCACCCCAAATATGAGAGCAGTACTATGGAGTGCGGCTTTGGGTATGCCGGGTATAGGGCCTCTATGTAGGCTGCCAGCTCGTAGGTAGATAGCGCTTCTCTAGGAGCCTCAGGGGAGCGTCGGATAGCCTCAAGTGGAAGGCTACTTCAAAGGGGGAACCACAGTCGAGGGCAAAGGAGCTGCCAAACTGGGTTTCCTTTTTGGTAGCAGAGGCGTTGGAACTTCTTCTTCTAAGGGCAGCTTCTTTTGGACTTCTGCTTGGGACTGCTTCTTCTAGGGCTTCTGCTTGGGACTGCTTCTTCTAGGGCTTCTGCTTGGGACGTCTTCTTCTTGGGCAGCTTGGCTTAGAGGCGGATTCTTCTTCAGCTCCTCGGAATAAAGGGAAAGGTTACTACTATTTCTATGCCTTCTGAAATTATCTCAGTATTTGGGAAGGTGTAAGAAAAGTAGAGAGTTTTCCACTTTATTTATTATTCCCTAATTTTAACAAAAATTGTTTACAACGTTACTATTATTAAACTTTAACAAATTCATATTAACAAATAACATAACATATAAAATTTCATATTACATGAATAACATAACATATAAAATTTTATTTATTTAAAGTTGTAAATATTGTTTTATAATAAATTTAAATATTACATTTTAAAATACATTATAATTAAATTTCTAAGATAAACATTTTTATTTGAAATATAATATATAAAAAAATAAATTTTTACATTTTATAATAGTTTCTCATAATGGTTTTACCTTAATTCAAATTTAGCGGTAAAATAGTTTTGGCGGGAGAATTAGGTCCTAAAGAGTGCTAGAATGAATTAATATTTTGTTATGTTAATAATTTACAATTTACATTATATTTTAATATGTTTTTATTTTTAATTAATAGTTTATATTTTTATATATTTATTATAATTATTTTTATTACAAAAAGAAACTTTATTTTTAATTATCACAAGGGTTTTACCTGTTGGTTTCTTATTTTAAAACAAAATGAACACAATTTCACAAGTTAACGCTTTAAAATATTTTTTGATTAAAGAAAACGTTATTTTATATTTTGGGTAACTACACTATATATCAGTTCCCCATCGAGACACGGAGTGAACATCTTCACGGAAGCGTACTCGACGGAGGGGTTTCTTCTGGAAAGTGTACTCTTGAGAATAGGAACCACTGGATGTAGAGTCGTCGTCGTAGTAGGAACATCAGGTGCATCAGAGGTAGGAACATCAGGTACATCGATAGCTTCTACTGTTACCGGAAAATGCGGGACAAAAGTATCTGCTACGATGTTTTCTTTCCTTTTGTTGATGTGATGTATTGGAGGACGACTACTCTTTGTTTGCTGGTTAAGGAGTAGGAAGAGTCACTTTCGAAGATAGTTGTTAAATGTGCATTCTTTGTAGGTTGTTTTTCTTTGTAGGGTGTTTTTCGTAGGTTGATTATAACTTCTTTGCAGCAGAAATCCAAAGGGACAAATTGACCGTAAAAGCATCCGGTGTAGAATTGCTCCAAAAGACGTCTAGCTGCTGTCCGTTATTTTTTTTTTTTTTTTTTAAGTTAAGGTGAATTGAGCCAGAAGAATTTGGTAAATGAAGTTAGGCTTCTTAAGGAGTACGTGGTTCTTGTGGTATTTGTTCTTGTTGTAAGGACAAGAATCCACGTTGGAAAGGAGGTTACTGAGAAGGTGGGGGGCTCCATTCCTGCAGCAGAGATGACTTGTTCTTGAGGTAGCTGGTGGTAGTGAGAAGCCATGAAGACGGGCAGCGTAGTCCTTGTGAAACATCCATAAAGTCCCGATGTTGAAGGGAGTTGGGCTGGTAGGCCGAACTTTTGGACGAATCGCTGGGTCAGTGGTTGGGCTGGTAGGCCGAACTTTTGGACGAATCGCTGGATCAGTAGTTGGGCTGGTAGGCCGAACTTGTACATGGCCACCCAGTTCACAGTCAGCTGCCTCAGTTGTACATAGCCGCTTTGAGGAAAGGGCAAGGGAGGTAGCAGCTTCTTCTTGGGTGTTCGGGGTCCATTGTTCAGTTGTCCAGAAAATCTGGACACACTCGCAGGTTCACCAATTATATGGAGTGACCCTCTTTGTAGTGGACACCCGTAGGGGAATGCCGGCTCGTAAGGTCGAGTAGGTGGCCATCGGTTCTCTTCAGAGCCTCAGGAGGGTTGGCAGCCTCGTCTTTTCTTAAAGCCCGGTGGTACATCTGTGGCCTCAGGTGGAAGGCCACTTCAAAGTTAACCACAGTCGAAGGCAAAAGGAACTGCCAAACTGGGTTTCCTTTTTGGTAGCAGAGGCGTTGGAACTTCTTCTTCTAAGGGCAGCTTCTTTGGACTTCTGCTTGGGACTGCTTCTTCTAGGGCTTCTGTTTGGGACTGCTTCTTCTAGGGCTTTTGCTTGGGACGTCTTCTTCTTGGGCAGCTTGGCTTAGAGGCGGATTCTTCTTCAGCTCCTCGGAATAAAGGGAAAGGTTACTACTATTTCTATGCCTTCTGAAATTATCTCAGTATTTGGGAAGGTGTAAGAAAAGTAGAGAGTTTTCCACTTTATTTATTTTATTTCCCTAATTTTAACAAAAATTGTTTACAACGTTACTATTATTAAAGTTTAACAAATTCATATTAAATAACATATAAAATTTTATTTATTTAAAGTTGTAAAATATTTTTATAATAAATTTAAATATTACATTTTTAAAATACATTATAATGAAAATTT